>RJWT010020761.1:0-17865 GCA_004365215.1 Cuniculus paca | reverse complement strand
TCTTTATTCTATTAATCTAAAGAACAAGTAATAATCTCCTCAGTGCACTGGCCTTGTGACAAAATGTAACAACAAAACTTTAACACTCCACAAGATTGTAATATCTTGCCAATTCATATAAATACCTAGATATATACATGACAAAGCAACAGAGCTATGAAGTAAAACATGAAAAAGAAATTTGACCAGGTCATTTTTTTCTACATTAAGGTAAGGAAATATTCTGATTGCCTATTTTAGTTGAAGGCCAAGAATATGAACCCAGAGATGGCTTACACTCAGTAGAGTTGACCAAACTTTCCTAATATACTCTACAGCAGTGATGGTGAATGTTTTAGAGCATTTAATAATAACAAATAGCCTGTTGAGGCATATGTACCATATGTTCACCATGAGTGTTCTGGAGGAAGTTATCCAAAGACTAAAAATATTAGAGTAATGGAGTACATTTATTACACATGATCATGTAGCATCTGGTAGATTGTAGTGGTTATACCTTCATAATAACTGAAAAATAGTTGCAGGAGAGAACAGACTTCCTTTAAGAACTCTGTTGTTGTTCACTCTGGTTTGAAGCATGGTGGGAACTCATACCATTGAACTGAGATCTTTACATGAAAAATGGATTATGGGATCTCAGTATGGCAGGGGCCAAATTGCAAAACTCAGTCACAGATAGCATAAGCAATGTGACCGTGGTGGACAGCAAAATAAAAAAGTGGTCAAAAGAATCCAATGTGCAAAAATCATTGGTATACCTAGTACATTATACTTTGCTGGAAATGAAATAGATGGATCATTCTAGTAACGTATTAAATGATAGGAATAAAGCAAACGCCTAGGTCTTGAGAACAGGTATGCGAGTTGAATCATTAACCTAAGAGTTTAACTGGTCTTCCATCAACTCCAGACTTGAACCAGTTCCCATATCCATAGTCTTATGAGTGAAGGTCCCTTGACTTTGCTACAGTGCTAAAAAATCTATAGTATCAATTTTTCTTCCCAAAGGGAACTGGATCTACTTACCAGGGGAACAATGTATTGGAGTAGGGAAAAGAAAATTTTCAGAGATTAATAGACACTGGTTCTAAAGTAACTCTAATTTCTACAAACACCATGTTCTTCTAAGTTAAGATGTTATGAAGGTAAGTGGTCAGTAGGATTTTAATGCAAGCCCATGTGACAGTAGGCCCAGGGGCTCCCTGAACACATCTTGTGGTTATCTCTGCAGTTCAGAGTGCAGCTCAGGCACTGGCAGAATCCCCACCTTGGGCTCATGACTTATGGATTAAGAGGCATTATGGTAGGAAAGATAATTGAAAGCCACTAAAACTGTATCCAACCACAAAAATAAAGGCAATACCACATTCCTGGAAGGATTGAAGAAATTAATATTGCTAGAATGGAGTATCAAGTTAAAACTGAGATAATTCTTATCCTGTCACTGTTCATCTCACATTTCTGGCCTCAGGAGGGATATGTGGGTCTTGGAGAAAGACAGGAGATCATCACAAATTTAAACAGGTGTTGACTCTACTTTCAGCTAGTGTATCAGATGTAGTTTTGTTGCTTGAACAAATCAGCACACTCCTGGAACCTCATATGCAGCTATTGATGTAGTGAGTGACTTTCTTTTCTATACTTGTTAATAAAGGGAATCAGAAGTTGCTTGCTTTCAGCTGACAAAAGCTGGTGATAAATCTTCACTGTTCTATGGCAGGGATGTAGAAACTCTCAAGCTCTAATTTATTATCTGCATTGTGGGTATTTGGTCAACTTTTTCACAGTATATCAGTCCATTATCTTGATGATATTTTGCTAATTGGATCTGATGAGCAAGAAGCAGTAAATACCACAGACCCATTAAAAACTACATGCCAGAGACAGGAAATATAACTCACAAAAACTCATTCCTGCAGCTTTACTAATAGTGACTTGGGGCATGGCAAGACATTTTTTCTAGGCTGAAGGGAAAGTTGATTTTCAACTCTCCTATCACTATGAAAAAGACATACTTTGGAATGGAAGAAAAAGTAAAAAAAAATGAGTATCATTGATTTTTTTGAAGTAAAATGTACATCACTGGAGGTGCTACTCTGAACAATATGTTTAAAAACAAATGCTACCTTTTAGAAGGGGTCAGAATGGGCACTGCAGTAGGTAAATATAGGTTGCTTTGCAAACTGCTCTGCCCTTTGGGCCATATGAGCCAAAAGATTCCACATTACTTGAAATATCATTGGTAGACTGTGATGCAGCTTGGAGCTTCTTTCCAGGTCCTATAAGCAAACCATAACACAGACAGGATTTTAAGCAAAACCACTGCATCATCCATGAATATTATTATCCCTTCTGGAAACACTTTTTGGTTTGCTACAGTGCCTTAATGAAGGATTTAATACCAATTTATCATGAACACTGAGTCTCTCACCATGAATTTCGTGTTGATCGATCAACCAAATAATTAAAGTGAACATGCAGAAAAGCACTCCTTCATCAAACAGAAGCAAAATCCTGAAGTGCAAGTAGCTTTCATGAGGAAACAATCCAGATGCCCACAGGTTTATTCCTGTTAAGTTACATTCTCTCACACATCATATATGCACAAACTTGTAACTAGTTCTTTGTAGCAGAATAACTGAGGAAAGAAAACTTGGGGCTTGACATGAAGGTGATTCTTCAGGATGAGCAAGCACCACATGCAAGTAGGCCAGTATCACAGATCACAATGGCCTTTATTTGTGGGAAGGAAGGAAGCAAGGAAGGAGCAGTCTTTTTAGTGACCAAACGTATGAACAGAATTCCACTATCCTTTCCCAGAAAGAATTCTGGTCAGAATAAGGGTCAACACGAATTGGTGGTCTGATTCCTGACCTGACTAGATGGTACCAGGGCTTGAAAGTAACCAGAACCTTGAATTCAGAAACTGGTGACTATCAATAGTGAGATACCACTACACATCTTGCATTTGAGAACATTTATTCAAATGACAATACCACTTGCTGGTGAGGATGTGAAGCAAAAGAAATGCTGACTCCTTGTAAGAATGCACAATACCACAACCACTTTGGGAGTATGCTTGACAATTTCTTGTGAAACTATGCTCTAAGGTATTTGCATGATGATTTATAAACTTTTTATCTATATCAGAAACTTCCTACAAATATTTATATTTGCCTTACCCATAACTTTCAAAGCAATAAAATTATCCTTCATTTGAAGAATGGATAATCAAACTATGGCTCATCTAGACAAAACAGAATAGCTAGCAATAAAAAGAAATGATCCATCAAGTTGTGCAAAACATGAATGATTTCAAGTATATACTGCTAAGTAAAAGAGGTCAGTCTATAAACTACCCAATTCCATCTAGATAACATTCAAAATGTCTAAACTATAGAGACAGTAAACAGATTAGTGTTTACCAGAAACTGGAGTGGAGGGTGTCAGAGTATCACAGGATGGAATGCAGAATTTAAAAAAAAACAAGTCACTTGTACTACAATGTATGAAACATCCACACAGAAAGGAGTGTGTCTGTGTGTGGGGGGGTGTGATACAACCCAAAGTGACTGTGAAAAAAATGAAGTCTGTAATTAACAACAAAGGAGCTCTATATTAGTACTCTAGTTCATTTCGTATCCCCCTTCATGGGAGTACACATTAGCAACTCTGATGCTTGTATACATGTGTACTAGAAGAAAACAATCAAATAAGTGTATGGTTGCTGGTGGAAATCAATATTCTCAGTGTTGAAGTGTGAAGAAACAGATTAATAAGGAGAAAATTTAGACTAGTAGAAGTAGCAGTATATTAGAATTGAAACCACTAGAACACATTTGAGAATAGATTAACATAGAGGTGGGTACATAACAGAAATGTTTACTTACATGTGTATGCACATATATTAGTGTATACACATATATTCCTTTGCTTTCTCAGCTAAGAGGCTAAAAAGTGAGAACCCAGAAACAATGAGCACACTTCACACTTAATCCTGAGCTTCTAAATAACTCTTCAATAAAAAAGGCCAGGACTCCTTGGAGAGATAGCTTATTATTTCTTGTGGTAAGATATACACAAGATGAGTCTGGAATTGCAAAGTTAATTAAATGCTCAAAAGAGGAAAAAAATACAGAAACAGTGAGAAATGTCAAAGAGACATGGGAGCCACTAAAAGAGGTCTTAATGACCAAAATTGGAACAATTTGAGAGATAAAAAGTAATATTTGATAACAACCCAAAGAATAAAATGTAGCCATAAGTTCATATTCAGTGAATAAATTTTTTAAAAAAGTAAATAAATAGAAGAGGATACACACATTCCACACAGAAAAATTCCAAATAACTCATACGGTCTGTTTTCAAGTAGATAGACATTCAGTTCACCTCCTGAAGTTTGAGCTGTGCCTATGACTTCCTTCCACAAGAAAAGTATGGAAAAGTAGGAAAAGGAACAGCTTTATAGCAGAGAGAACTGAACGACTGTACTTAGCAGGCAGTCAAGGTTAATATCAACAGGAATATGTCATGCTATGATGTGATGGCAACTTAACCTCTGCAAATCATTCCTTCGACTCCTCACTCCCAGTCTAATCATGAGGAATCATGAGACAAATCTCAATGAGCAATATAACATTAAATGGCTAAGTAGTATTTTATAAACTTTTAGAGACAAGTCACGGGCCAGGGATATAGCTCAGCTGCACAGTGCCTCGCTGGCAAGCACGAGGTCGTGAGTTATATTTCCAACACCAAACCCCCCCCCAAAAAAAACAAAGCCCCACAAGTCATGATCATTAAAAAGTAGATAAGCCTGATAACCAGCTGCAGTCAAGAGAACTCTAAGGATCTAAGGAGATGTGGCAAGTAAATGTAATGTGCTATTCTTAGTGCGATCCTGAAATGGCACAGGAGCATTAGGTTCAAAATCAAGGAAATCTGAATGAACTTTAGTCGATCATAACATATATACATTGGTTCAAGAATTATAGCAAATTATGTCATTTAGCCTTCTGTCACTATGAGCAAAATATCTAGAGGGGGGTAAAAGCCTAAAGGACATAAAGTTTATTTGGGCTCACTGTTTCAGTTTTCAGTCTGTGGTCAACTGGTTTTATTGTTTTGAAATCTGTATCAAGGAGAAAACATTATGATGGAATGTGTAGTGGAGAAAAGTTACTCACTCCTGTGAGCCAGGAAGGAGGGATGAAGGGAGGAACGGAGAACAGAGAGACAGAGAGACAGAGAGAGAGAGAGAGAGATCTTTCTGGAACACAATCCCAGTGACCCACTTCCTCCAGGTAGACCCCACCTTCTACAGTTTCCATCCTCTCCTAACAGTCCATTCAGTTATAAAATCATCAATGGATTAATCCATTAATAAGATCAGAGCCCTCACGATTCAATCACTTTCCAAAAATCCCAACTCTGAATATTGATGAATTGAGGACCAAGCCTTGGACACGTAAGCCTTTTGACAATGTTTTTAGGCCCAATCCTTAACATAAACAATATATACTAACATAAGATATTTAAAATGAAGAAATATGAGTAAATGAGGCAAATGAGAACTCTATTTTTGCAAATTATTTTTGCAAATATAAAACTACTATAAGATAATGCTTATTTTTTTAAAAATTCATAGAAATGAATTGATTTCCTCTGAAGAGGACAAAATGCAAAAATGTTTTTGTCCCATAGAAATGCACACCAAAGAGTGGCCTTATCAGAAAAAATTTTAATAATCAGAGGGATAGGTTGACCTATCATGTGAATATTAGTCAACCTCCTTCCACAGGATCTCTTTTCATCACCAATGGACTCTTGAATCCAGTGGCCATGGTGCCAGTTTATATATGAGTGCATCAACATGAACTTCTCCTTTCCAAAGCTAATCTGATTAAGTTACTACGGACTTCCAAATCTGAAATTGAAGAGACCAATATTCAACCCCTACTTTGGCATCATTCTCTAGCAAATTCAGCCAGCTGCCTGCTGGCAGGTTAATTACCTTGGACTGCTTCCATCTGGATGAGGCAATGCTCTATTCTTCCTGGAATAGATGCTTACTATAGTCATGAATTCATTTTCCCTGCACACAATGCTTTTACCAAATATATTGCTATTTTTGTTTCCAAATCTCCATGACTTTAAACAGTCCTAGTTGAGAGTCTTTGCTTTAAAAGAAGAAATGTGACCATTAAGGGATACAATGGTGATTCCACTGAGCTAAACTTTGAGACTTTGTTGGGGGTCTCTATGTTTTCAAGCAGACAAAAAGAGACACACTGTGCTGGCAGGAGTGGTTAATTCTGAACATCTGGAAGGAAGTTGGTGCTTACTAGACAACGGAATAGAAGTATGTTTGAAATATTGGAGATCTTTGAAAATACCTCAAACTGAAATGCAATATAATAAAAGGCACTGGAAATCTACAACAGCACAATGGAAGAGAGACAGTGAGTGGCTTTCAGCAATGAAGGCTCAAGTCATCCCACCAAGGAGAAAACCATGACCAATCCAAAGGCTGACTGAGGACAAAAGATATAGGGAGCTATAGTTGAGAAAAGGGTTCAATCCCACAGTTGCTTCATAAGACCAGTGACTCAAGAGACAGAGTGATGAGAGAAACCAGGGCTTTTATAAGTGACTGTAGAGTGGAGAAGCTAGGGATTCTGCTTCCAAGGAGTTGAGGAGTTAGACAGAGGATAGAAATAACAAAGTAGAAAAATTGGTGAATAACATAGAGTGACATTCATGTTTTTTCTGGAAATAGAGATTTTCCAGGAACCTGGATGTGAACTTTTCACCCTTTTATGCTCAGTGTTTTCAGTCTTGATGGGTTTACCCCAAAGGTTAAGGCAGAAAAGAGACAGCTACAACATGAAGACCAAGATACCAAGCCTTTTCAGCTCCTTCCATTTACCCTGTCTCATATCTGCAGATCCAAATGAAGAGTCAGTGTTTTCAGTAAAAGTTCCCAAAAATAACCAATAAAAATGTTTTCATCATAATCCATGGAGCAGAATGTAAGCTAAAGCAAAGTGGGAGACATATAATGTGCTGCCCCACTGTGTGAACTCCGGAATCACTGTCTTAAACCAACTAAGAGCAAGCAAACTTAGAGCATTTACTTACGTTTCCCTCAGTAACAAAATAAGTAGTAGAAAAATGTGGCTATAAATGCTAGATCTGGTCACTTACAACGAGAAAGGATTACAACAGTTTTGAGCATCTCTTCCATATTTTGCCATGAATATGTTTGTATATACTTATATTAACTGCTCTTTCTCCACTTTTACACTTCACTCATCATCTAACATTAGATATGATTAAATAATGGATTTTATATGTATTTGTGTTATAGGAGATCAGAGAAGGTATATAAAACAACTAGAAGATTTAATATTCCTAAAGATAAAAAAGCAACTTTGTATCCTCTCATGGGTGAAGAGACAGAGTATCTCTGTTGTTCCCAGGGATACTTGCATTGTGTCAGGTGGAAATGTGACTTTGTCACTGTCTTAATTTGGGGATCCGGTTTAGGTTCAGAAGATGTGATGTGTGCTCATTTGTCAAATGGTGAACAATATAGTTTTATAAAACATTCTTTTGGTGAAAAAGCTAACTACGTGTTTCAGAATTTCCTTTCCTGTATGCTTCAGGTTAATGAGAGCCTCAAGAGAGATTCTGATGTTCTACTAGAAATAAAGCAGCAGCCTAACGCAGTTCACATACTTTACCACTGATGCCCTAACTCTCCACATGAGGGTGAGAACCTGCAACTGCTCAGCTTCTGCAGGACTGATCTTTATCTTCTCTGCCTCCTGGGACAGGGAGGCGTCTGTCTGCGACACTGAGGTTCCTGCATCTACAAGATGTTTTTCATCATGGCCAGAAGCACCAAGGACAGACGTGGACTGAGTCTGTCCCTTGGCTCTAGTTTGTTGATTTTGGGTTTCAAATTATTCTTTTCCTCCACTCTCGCTTCTCCTGTCTTTTTCTTTTCAATCTCTGGTTTCAGACTGTTTCCAAAATTGCAAAAGGTCAAATTCCCATGACTCATTTTATGGTTTTGCAGTTTGCCTCCCTTACAGAACCTGGCCTGATAAAAAAAGGTTTAATCATCCAATGAGAAATTTTCTTTGATAACCTTTCTAAATACTATTTTTCATGGCCAAAGGTTCATACTCAAGTGACACCTGTTAAGGGGATACTTCAGAAATTCTGGAGCTAACCTTCAAGTGCAGTCTTTTTTTATGCCATACATTAAAAAACAAGGTGATATGTGCTGCTTTAGTTTGTAAACCTACAGTTCTTTTCTTTTGACATTTACAAATTCTTGAGAACAAAAAGAACTTGATCTCCCCATGTTATTATTTAAAATGATATGTCATTTAATATTTATTCATTAAAAGTTAGTACTCATTTTGAAAAAAATTATATTCATAAAAAATAAATACATTAAATTAATTATACATATATTTAATATTGCCCTTTTACATTTTTGAGTAAACTGAAAACTGTTACCTATGATATCAATAATACAATGTTTCTTTTTTTATTAACTACCTTTTGGATTGTCCCTTACTGATAATATTCTTATAACCATTAACATCTACTGAGCACAAAAGAGTTAAATATCATTTCATATTGTATAAACTTGGAAAAAAAACCTTCAAAATTTTGTGTTTATTTCACATAAAACTAGCACTAAGCTTGGTTTAAATTTATTGCTTTTTATGCACCACAAAGCTTACTATATTTCCTGTATATTTTAGTAATGAAACAAGCAGAATACTCTACCAATGCCATCACCAAATAATTCTCATTCTAGACTGTAATGTCTCTTTAATTTTGAATAGAAAAAAAAGAAAAATGATGATATGAAATTTCAAAACAAGATAATACAAGTGTAACAATGGCTAATGCATTGTGTATTGTTATTTTCAAAGTGGTTGCTCAGATTACAAGCTGTGGGCATGAAAAAAGGATCAGACAATATGAGCACAAAGCTTTCTTTTCAATGAACTAATAGAAATGAGTAGTATAACTCTCTTAACTATCTTGAATATCTATAAGTACATTTTTTTTCTTTTCCTTTCCTTCTTTTCTTCTTTCCCCCAACCCAATTTCTCTCTCCTTTTGAACAGTTTCTTCCCCTTTCACAATATCTATTGTACATTTTGGATCTTATTTATTCTTTCAGTTTCTTACACTAGGGAGAGAATACAGTGTTTACACGTATGAGATTGATTCATTTCACTTATAAGAATGTTCTCAAGTTATATCCATTAAACCATGAAAGTATCAAGTTTACCTTTCTTTATAGCTGAGTAATACATCATTGTATAAAAAATACATCTTTTTTTAATCTATTCTTTGGGTTATGGGCATTAGGGTTGTTTTGAAAATTTAGTTATTACAAATTGTGCTGCTATAAACATGGGTGCATATGTATCACTGTGGTATGGTGATTTTAATTCTGGGAAAATACCCAGAAGGGTAATAGCTGGGTTCAATGGGGCCTCTAATCCTCGTTTTTTGAGGAATATCTACACTGATTTCCACAGAGGTTATATCAGTCTACACTCCCACCAACAATGGGGAAGTGTTCCTTTTTCCCCACAGCCACTCCAGCATTTGTTATTGGTTGATTTTTTCATGATTTCCCTCTGTAGTGAGATGGAATCTCAGTGTTGTTTCAATTTGCATCTCTTGAATGATCAATGATGTTGCATAGTTTTTTTCATATATTCATTTGTTACTTGTATTTCTTCATCTGAGAAGTGCATATTCATCTCAGATGACTAGTTTTGGATTGGATCTTTGAATTTTGGTGTATTAGCCATCTAGTACATATAAAGAATTGAGGGACAATTGGCTAAAATTTTTTCCCACTCTCTGGATTGCCTTTCAGTCTTTTGGTGATTTCTTTTTATGTACGAAAGCTGTCTAATAAGATGAGAACCTGGTTGTTGATCCTTTGATGTATTTTCCACGCAGTTTGAGTTTTGTTCATGAACTCTCTGCGTACACCTAAGTCTTCAGGATTTCTACCTACTTTCTCTTCAGTAGTTTTAATGCTTCTGTTTTAATATTTAGATCTTTGATCCATTTCGACTTTAGTTTTTTGCATGCTGATAGACATGGTAGACTGTTAGGGTTTAGATATAAAACTTTCCCCAAAGACTCATGTGTTCAGCGGTGGGGCTTCTGGAATTTGATTGAATCATGAGTCACTATATTCAGTAGATTCATCTATTGCTGAGTTAGTAGCTAAATGTTCTGTTAAGAGTTGGGCCTGGTTGAAAGGTATAACCTGGTAGGATATATTCTTGTTGACTACTCCTTTCCTCCCTTGTCTTTCTGCTTCTTGGTTGCCATGGGTTTTACAACTGTCCTCCACCCTGCCATTTCTGCCTTGGAGCCAGCTGACCATGGACTGAACCTTCTAAACCTGCGACTCAAAACAAAACTCACCAACCATCAAGGCAAATGTCAGATATTTTGTTCCACTGAAGCAAATTTACTAATACAGTACTTTGACTATATTTGACCTTCCTTTCCAAACTAAGATTATGAATGGGCTTAAAAACTACTATGTAAAATAAGTATAATATATAAAATGGCATCTGCTTTTTTGCATTGAAACATATAAATATGTGCTTCTGTCAAACTGTGTTTGTCAATATTTGCAAATTTTGTCCATTGAAGTTGTGACTTGATACATTTTGTGAATTTTTGAGAAAATTTCATGTAACTTCTCAACCCATTTTTCAGTCTCTTTTTAATTATAACTTTGTGAATAACTATGGAAAGTTTTGTGAAAATAACACACTATTTATTAACATTCATGCAAAGTGGTAATTTAAAGAAGCTAATTTTCACAGAAGGTAATGCATGAAGATAGCTCAATAAGATAACCAATGTGAATCTTTTAATTTATGAAAAAATTAAAAAGGACAATCTTCCTCCAAACTGCAAAAAGTTTTTCATGCCAATTCTCATTGTCATAATAATAACTAACACAGGGAATAGTCACTTCAATAATATTTCTTCACAAGACTAGTATAATAAAATATTTAAATTGAAAATAGAAAAACACTACTTTTATTAAAATATTTTAAACTTGATTATTACAAATATATTTTCAAACATACTGATTTTTTTAATTCACTACAGAAGTATAGATAAGTAAAATCATTTGTCAATAAATAAAATTAATATTAAGAAATCACTCAAGTTTGCTAAAATACGCTAATGGAGATTGATTCTCTAACACAAGTGTCTCATTAAAAACTACATTAGGCATTACCTAGACACTATGACTTTTCCCAACATTTTATTTGGGAAATTTGCATTTCCCAGATCAAGAACAGGTCTCCCCGTGAAACCTGAACCTATGTAATAGACTGAAGACACTTTCCTTTAGATAGCATTTTAGTGTAGGCATCAATGCTTCATTTCTCCAATCTGCCAGTTGTAAGCCCTGAATGTAATGTAAATTCATTACCAAAACTCTGCATTATAAATGATGCTTCTAAATGTCCAGTAAACTGTGAGAGCTAGGATGTTCATCTGTTTATTTCTAACACCCCCTTATTTCATTTTGTTTTAAAAAAAAGTTCTCCCTAAGTCACTAAATTGCCCACTGGGCTTGAACATGTGATACTCGTGCCTTAGCCTCCCAGGGTGCTAGGATTACAGGTGTGCCCCACCATGCCTCTCAGATCATTGTTTTATTGAAAGTCTCAGATAAGGACACAGCTGACTGACACCTTGATTTAATCGCTAAGAGATTCAGACTCACAGAAACTGGGAGATAATAAATTTGTGTTGCTTTATGTCAATAAATTTGTTGCACATGACTCACAAAGCATACACAGTGTCAATGACTGTTCTTATGAAGGATTTCTTTTCTTCTGTTTTCATAATAAAATCAACACACTAGAAAAGTTAATCTGAATCATACACTGATTGACCGGAAAATAAATGAGTTGTGTTCACAGGACCATGTGAATAGATGAATATGCAGGAAATACTAAATGAGTGAGTGTAAATGCCAAGAATATCAACAAAGAGTATACATGCAGATAGGACCTTAGAACCACCAGGAACAATCTTCTCACCCAACAATAGAGCAGAGAATATGTCGCAGTGTGCTACCCAGCTACACTCGCAGGCCAATGCAGTGGCCCTAAGCAATATGATGATGTTCAAGTCTTCACAGCCTCAACACACACACCGTTCATACTGCACAGAGGCTGAACAGATATTACTGCCCCACTGCCCTTGCCGTTTCCTCCCAAGCCTTTTCCTTCAAATTAGAATAACGAAAGCCCACCAAGTATTCTATGTTATGAACCAAGGAGTCACTAGGTTTTCAACAGATCTTAATTCCATTCAAAAAATTACAAAACTTATTATTTAATATCAAAGGGTAATTTTGACAGGTAATGGATTAAAAGGATATTGATATTATATATTCTCTGTAATTCAAACTAGGAATATTTTCTTTGCTTTCTTGATTATATTGGAATAAAATTTCAAATAGCTTCTTTTAAAAAATCACTGAAGCAATTAAAACATTTATTGATAATAGATCTAGTTTTCATTAATCTCAACAGGTCAGATCCAAGTAAGAGTTTCCTATTCATTTAAAAGAGATATACTAACCACAGTCATTTCTATGTGACTTCAAATAAGAATGCACATTATCATTAAGAGGCAAATCAAAAGCAGAAGATTTAAAGTCATGTTGGCATAGTGTTGTGAATAATAGAATATATATACTTGATGAATAGTTTTAATTTGCTATCATGAAATGGGAAATGAAACATTAT
The DNA here is from genome assembly GCA_004365215.1 of Cuniculus paca. NCBI lineage: Eukaryota > Metazoa > Chordata > Mammalia > Rodentia > Cuniculidae > Cuniculus > Cuniculus paca. The sequence continues at coordinate 5,017 of RJWT010020761.1, read as the reverse complement.
CCAATTAAAAGTAGTCATTTCATCTTTATGGTAGAGGAAATAATCTCAGAATGTTCCTTCACCAACAGTATTCCTATCTGAATTACTAGCACAGTCACCAGTTGTATGTCTTATTGACACTGGGAAATTTGAATGACTAAAGTGCTGATATATTTTTAGAAATTAAAAAAGTGTCCCTCAAATAAAATCCTATAGCTTCATAATATTTGTATGTCCTTGGGAAAAATGTTCTAGACAGAACTAATAAAAATACTAAAAATAGATCAGACTATCTAAAGGACAAATATCAGAGAGAACCAGCAATATATTTTTGCTGGGTATGCACGAAGTAATGTATATTTGTTCTCAACAACATTGGCCAAGCCATTACATCAAATAATTGGTACATTAAGATAAGAAAAATATCTAATAAAGGGTAGGAACAAGAATTCTTTATAATTACAGCATATACTAACATTAGTATTTGATGCTACTGTTTTATTTGGCTCATCTATCTAGTGATATGCCATCACTCACTAAAATTAAGTTTTAATGAAGTTTTTTACACATGTTTTGATGTTATAAAATCAACTGCAAAAAGCAATCATGACATTTTGTGGCTGGGAAGTATGAGGCCATGGGTTCAATTCTTGGTAACAAAACAAAAAACAAACAAACAAAACACTAAGGTTAAGAGTCACTTTTTTTCAGTACAGTAAGAGTGGAAAACAAAAAGAAATTATATACATTATATATTAAAAAGCAATCAAATTTTATTCCAATTCCTAGGATTCTTTCTCAACCCAATGAAGGCAAGAGAATGCAGCTGCTTGAGCAGAGCTTCCCAGTAAACTCACTGCTGTCTGGAAAAGTGTTCAGGGGTCAACCAGTACAAGGCCACATGCTCAGAGAAGGACACAGTCCACTCGGGACTGAGTGCAAGCTAGATGCCAATCCTAATGCAGAACCTCAGGATTCATCTGTACCTGGTGTCATTAAGGGTCCAACTCTCCAGCCTTGCAGATGCAGCTACATATATGACAGAAATGGTGAGCTTGCTTGGCAGTGCTGCCATAACACTGCTACACACAAGAGAAGGCTAGAAAAGGTGAAAAAGACAGTGTATATTATCAATGCATGATTTGTGCATGTACAGAAATGTCGCAATGAAACCCATAACTTTTACAATTAATATACACATTAATACAAAACTCAGAACTTTATTCTCTCATAGCTCTGGAGGATAGAAATCTGATATTTAAATATCAACAGGACTGGTTCCTTCCAGAAACTTGGAGGGAAAATCTGTTCCATACTTCTTTCCTAACTGTTGGTAGTTTGCTGAAAATCCTTGGTTTTCTTCGGGCTGCAGGTGCATCAGTGAACGCCCCTGTGCCCATCATGATATTCTGAAGTTAATAATCCCATGCTTTTCAATGTGTGTCTTCATTATTACACAGACAATGGTCATTGAATGTTGAGCCTATGCAATTTAATGTTACCTCATTGTAATTTAAGTAATTACATCTGCCAAGATTTTATTTCAAAATAAGCCATTCTCCAAAGTACCAGGTGGACATGGATTGGGGGAGATAATATTCAGCCTAAGGCACCAGCATCTCTGTATTGCACACACTGACATAGAAATTTATATTAGTTTTCTGGGAATGCCCTAATAAATTACAACAAATTAGGTGTCTAGAAACAATAGAAATTATTTTGTCGCCATTCCGAAGATTAGAAATCTCACATTAATGTATCAGTCAGAGTTGGTCCCTTCTGCAGTCTCTGAGGAATGATCTGACTTGTTTCTGACTTAGAGGAATTGTAGCTGTAGAGTAAACTCGAGACCATTGTGCTGGCTGGTTGTTTGACTATGGCCATTTGTTGGAAAGTTGATCACAGAAGACCAATGTCTAGGGAATTCAACATGCTAGAATCACTTTTAGAAAAAGCAACTCTTTCATCTTTTATCTGTAGAAGGAGAGTAGGGACCACTAAACTCAAATTTTTAAGTGTTCCCTAGTATTTTACCATACCTTAAATAAAAGAATAAATAAGATGTCACTGCATGACAAATATTTTAGAATAGAATGATGGTTTTCAGATTCAATTGAAGAAAAACGAGGGCAAACACACTACCTCTATTAGCCACTTTACGTTGTAATATCGTGTGTGTGTGTGTGTGTGTGTGTGTGTGTGTGTGTGTGTGTATGAAGGCAACAAAGTTTGAAAATCATTTTTATTATTTAACCAAGAATGCTTGAAATTAGAACAAATTATTGTTAAATCACTAATTAAGTCAATTTCCAATCTCAATGTGATGGACATAGGGCTAAAAAAACACCAGTATTTACTAAAGAGAAGCTCATTATCTATTTTGAAGGTTCTGCATAAAGTATTTCTTCTGCAAATATTTCAGTGTCAGCTGCTGTGTGGCTTCAGAGTAAGCACCATAGTATTCTCTGACAAATCTCATGAGTGACAATCATGAATCAATAATTAATCATCAGTAAAAAACTATCAGTAATATGTATCGCATATAAATACTAGGTGGTAAAAAATGAAACAGTCTGTGCATGTATAGACACAATATTTGTGCACAAAGAAAGAAATATGTATTAATTATACTTTAAACTGAGCTGTCATGGGGAACAACTTTTAGTTTTGTGCTATAATTTATTTCCATTGAAAATATGAGATGTTTTGTTTTTTACATTTTATAAACCCACAAGAGCTGTTAAACTAGAGCTGGAAAGAAAGAGCTAAAGAGGGAGGACTTTTATTAAACCAAATCGCTTAATTACCTCTCCCAACCCAGGGTCATTATAAGCTAGACAGACAGCAAATTTAATGAGAAATAGGGCCAACATGCTTAGGCTATGCATTTAGCTCATTTAAACTGGCCACGATACTCATATCCATAAAGACTGAACTAATTTAGTAGGGAAAAAAATATGATGGGGTGAGTAACTCTCCGTCTTTTCTTGAATAGAATATTATAAATATGACTTCATTATTAAACATGAAAATATGGCTTCCTTATTCAGAGTAACATTGAAGATAAGGTATATTCTCAGAATATTTGACATATTCATGTATACATGTACAAAATGTGATTGAAAACTATAGTGACTGTTTACATTTTTTAAAGAATTGTTGCAGTAATAAACACATTACCATTAATCTCTCTCAGAAATGCTTCCTCTTGGACTATACACTCTTAGTCCTTCATTCTTGCATTTTCTGAAGCAGTTCTGGAAGTCCTCGTTCATGTGTGTCTTTAGTCATGTTGGTACGGCTGCCTGGATGTCCTAAATTCACCTGCAACATTTATCTTTTGTTGTCATTTCAACTTCGTGAAACAGCCAAAAGTCACAGTGCCAGATGAGGATGTGCCATGTTTTTATTTGACATGATACCTTGCAAAATTTGAATCTATTCAGGATATTGAGGCAACCATGAAAAAACACTCCCCAAAGACTTCTAGACCTGCTTCAGAAAATGGCAAGAACAATGGAATAATGGAATAGGAGGAGTGTTTTGAAGGACATTAACGACAAGGTATATTCTACAGTAATAATTTTTTCTTTCTTAATATATTTGTTGATCACATCTCATATGAGGTCTAAAAATTGTCTCTGATTTTCTATTTAAACATATATAAAATGTAAAAATAATATTTTCATTTTAATTTAGAACACTTTGAGTGTTTATTATATGGTCATATCAATTATGTATCTGGAATTAACATTATACATTCCAGAAAATGGGCATAGATTGAGAGTTATCAATGTACACTAAATGCATGAGTGAAAATTTAGTTGTCTAAATTTTCTTTTAGTACTTACTTTTAGATAAGAGTATTTGGCAGGAATCTACATAGCATCTCTAGCAGTAAATAAAAATTGATTCCATTATTGTTTAACTTCCACCTGTATGTTTTTTGTTTTTTAAAAATATACTTTTGCATATAAACTTTACCAATTTAAATGTTACTAAAGGAAAAATTATTTTTGCTGCATGCTATCTTCAGTAATTATATACCTAGGAGCCTATAAAGAAATCACAAATTAAGATATTATATTTCATTCAACTTTATTACTAGTTTTGGAAGAACCATACATTCTTTGAAACACACACTCATTTTGTTACATTCTTATGTATATAGACAGTAATGTACCTAAATAGAGACTATCAGAGAAACCATAACTGAGTGATGCATACGTGTGCATGAATGTATCCAGGTAGGCACACGTTATGTATTTACTGTAAGAATACTCATGGAATTTCCCATCTAACAAAAGCACTGCTCGCCCACCAGCTATTCCTTTACTACCCTGAACTCTTATTTTTTTAAGGAAAGTACACTTCTGCTCCATGATTCAGTCCTCCTTTTCGGTTTTAACTCAACCTCAGGCAGAGTTAAGTGAGTTCTTCCTCTGTGATATGTTAGTATTTCATTTTGTCCTATCTTGCATCACTAATGGTATTTGTACCGGATGAATCATTGCTATGACTGTCCACACAACTAAGCTATTGGTATTTTAAAAATACAACATTTTATGCTTACAACTAAGCATAATTTTGAGAAATAATTGATAGATGCTCAGAACAAGGTTTTTTTAAAAGAATGACTAGAGAAATCATGTTGTGCATTATTCTGAAGATCCTGTGAAATTTAAGAAGTACATAGTTGTATCATTTTTCCATAATGAACCAAACTAAACATAAGCCAGAGAACTATCATTTCTTTGCAGTCAATTTGGATTAGAAGCCAAGCAAACAAATGTTCTGTCAGGTGTGGTATGAACTTATGAATAGAACTAAGCAATCAGCAAATAAAAGGTCACTCATCCTCTATTTATTAAAATGTGATTCCTAACTTGCCTAAAATAGTGCATTTGCTATATATTATTTATATTTTCCTGGGTTGTGGAAAAACATTGTCAATTACAGGAAAAAAAGCTATTTGGCCTCTCCCTTTAAAATCACAAGTTTAATAAATAAGATTTAACATTTATGGAAGTAGTGTATC
>RJWT010020760.1:0-17852 GCA_004365215.1 Cuniculus paca | reverse complement strand
ATAAGCCGGGCGTGGTGGCTCACGCCTGTAATCCCAGCACTGGGAGGCTGAGACAGGCGGATCGTTGTGAGTTCGAGACCAGCCTGGGCTACAAAGTGAGCTCAAGGCCAGCCTGAAGGGCATAGTGAGACCCTGTCTCAAAAACACCAGGGCTGGGGATCTAGCTGAGCAGTCTAAGCGCCTGCCCGGCAAGCGCAAGGTCGTGAGTTCAATCCCCGGTGCTGCAAAAAAAAAATAATAATAATAAAAAAAAAATCAAACATAACTAAACAATAAAACCAAGCTAAACAGAACCATGAGAACAATACAGGGCTTCAAAACAGAATTATAGATTAACAATGGCCATTGCCTTCCCTCTGGAGACATCGCCTTCCCTTTCACCTTCAAAACTTCTATTTTGTGTTTTGGATCCCACTAATTTCCCCAGTTTCTTATTACTAGGGAGACAATACAATGTTCACCCATGTGACTCTGAACCTTTTCACCCATAAGCATGCTCTCAAGTTGTAGCCATTTACCCACAAGAGTCTCAAGGTTATCTTTCTTTATAGCTGAGTAGCTTTCCATTGTATAGAAATGCCATATCTTTCCATTCTAATCTGCAGCAGATGGGCAAGCTAATCCTACTGTTTTTTTCTGGTTCCTGTCACATAGAGCACTGTTTTCTCTCCTTTGACTTTTAATCTATGAATTCCTTTTTGAGTTAAATGTGTTTGATGGATAAAGTATGTTGATCTTGTGTCCTGATTCACTCTACCTGTGTTTTTTTCTATTGGTGAATTGAAGCCATCTGCATTAATGGTTATGGCCAACATGCACAGACTCATCTCTGCCGTGCTATTTTCCTGCTGTTGGCTGTGTACTTTTCCCCTCCATTCTGTTGTCTGTCTCGCTTGGTGATCCCCCCCTGCCGCTCTTTCTGGAACCATGGTCTTTTTAAATCTCTTTCTAAAATGTCCTTCAGTATTCTTTGTAGGGTTGGTTTGGCAGTCATGAATTCCTTCAGTTGTTCTTTGTCATGGAAGTATCTTGTTTCTCCATTAATTTTGAAAGATAGATTTTCAGGGTACATCAGTCTGGGTTGGAAGTTGTTTTCTTTGAGGACTTGAAATATTTCACTTCAAGCTCTTCTTGACTTGATGGTTTGTGTTGAGAATTCTGTTGTGATTCTGATGGGTTTTCCTTTATAGGTGATCTATTTCTTTTCTTGAACAGCTTTTAATATTCTGTTCTTGTGTTGAATTTCTGGGATCTTGATTATTATATGTCTGGGTGTAGATTTACTTTGGTTATGGCTAGCTGGACTTCTATATGCCTCATTTATCTGAATAGCATGTCTTTCTCCCATGTTTGGGAAGTTTTCTGCTAGTACTTCTGTAAATAGAATTTTTATGTCTTTTGTGTTGGCCCCTGCTTCTTCCTTGATACCTATCACTCGCAAATTATTTCGCTTTGCATCATCTTGCAGTCTTTGAATTGTTATTTCCTGATTCCTCATTATTTTTAAGAGGTCTTTCCTTTCCCGATCACAAGCTGCACACCTGTCTTCAAGGTCTGAAAGTCTATTTTCAGTTTCTTTCAAGAGATTTTGCCAGCTTTCAATGGAGATTTTAATTTCCTGAATACCTCTTTGAATCTGTTTCATGCATTCAGAATCTCTTATATTGTTCATTCATGGTTTCCCTCATTTTCCTTTGCTTCTCTATTTTTTTATCTATGTCTTCTCTAGAGAAGCTTAGCAATTCTTTTACTATGTTTTTCATTTCTTCTTTTACCTGAGATAGCATTTCTGTTCTAATTTCTTTTATAGCCTCATGGAGTTGTCTCTTTACTTCGGTTGCCATCACTGCAGAAACTTCAGGTGTGCAATTCCCAATCTCTTCCATGTTTTCATCTCCTGGACTTGCTCTGCTTGGGTTGGAGTCCAGGGACTGCCTTTTGTTTCTTCGTCTTGACATTTTCCTGGGTTCTTCCAAACAAGCAGGTAGTGGGGTTTTGGGAACCTCCCACGTTGGCTACAATTTCTCTGGAAAGTGACTGTTTGGTTTTCCCGGCTAGAGGTACCCAGTGGTGGCCACTGGGTGCTCTGGTGCAGGGCCCGCTTCTGTTTTTCCCAGTCCTTGCTGGTTACCTGGGATGGAAGCATCCTGAGGGCTGCTGGAATGCATGCAGAGCAGGGCCTGCCTCTGCCTTCCTTCTGAGCTGGTTACTGGAAAGCAGCATCTCCCTTTGTCTGTTGGAATGCCCACTGAGCAGGCCCTGCCTCTGCCTTCCCTCTGAGCTGGTTACTGGAGAGCAGCATCTCCCTTTGTCTGTTGGAATGCGTGCTGAGCAGGGCCTGCCTCTGCCTTCCCTCTGAGCTCTACCCTGTTGAATTGTTAATCAGATTTATTAACTGGCTGCTATTACTGAGTGTTAGGCTGTATATTATTTTGCTGTTAGTGTTATATAAAGACATTACTGAATATTTGTAATTTTAAAAATTTCATCTATTATTTGAATATATAGCATCCAAGGTAGAAGATCCTTTTTAAAAAGCATTATAAAACCATTATCAACCGAAAAATTAATAATGTGTTAGTATCTTCAAACATCCAATTCATGCTCAAATTTTCCTTGTCCCCTAAATTGTTTGCTAAGTTAGAAAAAAGATCATAGGTGCCAGGGATATAGCTCAGCAGCATGGTGCTCAGCAACATGGTACCTGCTTGGCAAGCGCAAGTCCTAAGTTCAATTCCCAGTTCCAAAAAAATGAAAAAAATGAAGAAAAAAAAAAAAAAGAAAGAAGATCATATGTGAGGGTCATCTATTCTGTTTTGTTGATAAATATCTTAAGGATTTTTTAATCTATAGATTCTCCTTTAAATTTTTTTTTATTAATATATGTTTGAGATTCCTTTGTTTTTACTTTTTTTTGCCATTTATTTTTTCAAAGACTTGGTCATTGGTTCTGTAGAATTTTCTATAGTCTGTATTTTGCAGATTACATATTTCTATGGTGATGTTTTGCGTGTTCTTGTGTCCTTAGTATATTCTGTGTATTATTAGTTGGGTTTAGAGATTTGATTAGGTTTGTATTTGAGATATTTCGGGGGAGAAGAGCACAAAGATATTTACCAGGTATTTATACAGTTACCCCTTGGTGTTTACAGAGAACTGATTTCAAGACCTCTCCTTCTTCCCTATCAGATACCAAAATCCACAGATCTTCAAGTACCTTTCAGAAAATTACACAGTATATTATTGTTGTTTAACCTGTACAAATCCTCCCTATAGTTTTAAGTCATTTTTAGATTATTTATAATATCTAACACAATGCAAATACTTTGTAAATTGTTTTTTACTGCATTGATTAGGAAATAACGACCAAAAAAAAAATTGTGTCAAGAACAGACAGGTTTTGTTTTGTTTTTTTCCCTGAATATTTTTGGTTCATGATTGTTTGAATTTGTGGATGTAGAGATCTTGGAGACAGGGACAGCTCTATTAGCATGGGTAAGCACATCAAGTCATTGTCTTTTTTCTGATGCTTACAGCTTAGTCGTGACCCCCAATTCATTGTTCATTAAGAACAATAGAATAATATGTTCTAATTGCATCATTTCTGCCCTATCTAGAAGCTGTTTTACTTTTTAGGGGGAAAAAACCCTCATTACTGATTATTCTGAGGTACACTTTATACAAGAGAGGCAGGATAAATAGTGATTTTTAATCTTTGCTTATTTTCTCAATAATTTGGTTTTCTAGCATTTGCTAGAGGTAGTGACTAATGAAGGATTGATTGTTTTTTAGTATCATTATGAATTCATGCCTTTAAACACACCCTCATAGCATCAGATTTTTAAGGAAGCTCAGATTTTCCCATCTTTAGTCAGGGCCTCTTTAGTTGACTTTTGGGTTTGATACAGCTTCATTGGTCTGTGATAGCTTTGCTACTGTCTCAAGGTGTAAAGACATTCTAGACTTGGTTTGTGTATTTTTTAAATCTCAGAGTTGGAATTAGCTATTTCTCTAAGGATCCCTGTTGAGAGTCAGTGTTTTTGAGGCCACAGTTAGACCTGGGGAATGAATGCTCATTGACACTGGGTTCGTGTTTTCAGTGGAGTATTAGGGCAGGATGCACCTGCTTTGTGGCAGATAAAATGCACCATACGTCCATAGTGGCTACTTCCAACCTAAAATAAAGATTGGGATGCTCTCTAACATCAGTTTTTACAGCAGTGTTACCCTTCTCTTTTATCTGCAGTACACAGTGTTACCAGTATCACCAGCAGTTTAACTTCTAAAACTATTTAAAGGTTTTACATTTTTTTTTTTTTTTGGCTGTATGTTGTTCAAACCCAGGGCTTATCACATGGTAGACAAGTGCTTTGCCCCTAAGGTACCTCTTCAGCCAACATTGTGCTCTTATTTTTCCAACCTTTCTTGTCCTTCTGTTCCAGTAAGTGTGTACAGTCTCTGTGTTTGTCACTTGAAGTAATACTTCCTGTAAGCTTATACTACCAGCCTAGTGTAGTGAGTGCTTTCATTCTCTTTTTTGGTTTTTAGTGGTTACCATTCTAAGTTTTTAATTTTGTGAAATATTTATAAGGCTCCAAAGTCTAAACAAGGAACTCTCCATGCGTGCCTTTCTACTCTGCTCCCTCATGTGTAGGCGACTATCTTGGTTTGCTTTTAGTTTATCTCTGTTCAAAAATGTACACAGACAAACATATCATTTTATATGAGATACAGGTTAATATTTTTTGTAGGTTTTATATATTTTATTTCTATGTATTTGATGTTCATTAGATCTAAAAATTGTTATTCCCCTTATGCTTTTTAAAAGATATTGTCTGTTTTAAAAAATCTTTTTGGGCATGGTGGCACACACCTGTAATCCTAGCACTCGGGTGGCTGAAGCAGGAGGATCATTGCAAGTTCGAGATCAGCCTGGGCTACAAAGTGAGCCCAAGGCCAGCCTGAACTGTATAGTGAGACCCTGTCTGAAAAAGACCAAAAAAAAAAAAAATTCTTTCGTTGGTAGGTAAGAATGTGCTTTAATGATGGGCATTTGGGTTCTTTTTAGCCTTGCTGTTCTAAGCAATATCCCCAGGAAAAACCTGCACGTGTGTTTTTCCGTAAATATTTTTATATCTTAATCTTTGTATCTCTTAATCTTCATGTCTTTGTATTTTATCTGTTAATCTTTACAATTTCAATCTCAAAAGCAGAAGTGTCTACATTTGAAGATGTTGCCCTTTCTACAGCAGTACTCAGCAGCATGAGAGAGGAAGTGGTGGTCTGAGTGCTTGCTGTCTGCCATCTGTGTTGCTCCTACAGATTTTATGACAGTAGTGTATTATCGGGCTTAGGCAATAACACCTTTTCTCTTCCTTCTCAGAAGATAATTCTACTTACACAAATGATACTAGAAATGTTTGTTGTATTGCAAATTGCATTGAGCTTTTGATTGGAATTGTTTTATTTCTAAATTAATTTGAGGACTGTAGACATCTTTACAATAATGCATCTGCTCCTCTAGGATATGAAATAGAAGCCGGGTGGGTGGCGCAAACCTGTAATCCCAGCACTCAGGAGGCTGAGGCAGGAGAATCGCTGTGAGTTCAAGGCCCACCTGGGCTACATAGTGAGTTCAAGGCCAGCCTAAAAAACCAAAGGAAAAAAAAAAAAAAGGAACAGGGGATTATAGTTTTACTTAAGGTTTCATACATCATTTAATGATTAAATGTTTGATGTTCATTATAATTATAATTTTTATTTTTAAGAATGTTTTTGGAAAAAAATTTTCTTGGTATGTAACATTGTGATTAATTTGTTATTTACCTAGTACATGGCTGTATGATCCTTTTACAGAACTTTTGCTTTAGAAGATCTACTAGCTTAGATATTTTTAGGGAAGGCTGCATATAATCTTATATGACAGAGGTAACCCAAATTAGTACTGTGGCCTATTTAGGCTGTTTGGAAACTAGCCTAGTCACACTGAACACATGGAAACTGACTGTGTTGTCTAATTGAATTCTCTGTACTAAGAAATGTTTTGATGCCCTACACTGCAGTATGTTAGCCCCCAAATCCCAGTGCACCTAAGGGTGCTGTTAGGGTGTATTCCTCCTGGAAGAATGAGGGTAATCGCCTAGGAATCCAAAGAGAGAAATTTGCACTGAAGAAAGTTACACTGAATGCAGTAGTGCCTAGCATTTGTGTCTCTCCTGCACCCTTGTTTTTGCAGGAATTGTAGAAATGTCTGTATATTTATACTTAACAGCAGGGCAGACTGGAATTCCAGTTTAATTCCAGCAGTGGGCTTGTTTTATACCTTCAGTTATTTTTATCTCATAATGGCCCACCCTAGCTTCCTTCCAATCATTGACCTTTTTCGAAGAGCCTGAGAAAGCTGTCTTGTAAGAATCTCCACCTTTCTAATCTAAGTACTTCCTCAAGTAATCCTTTTAACTAGTTTATGTATTATATGTATTTCCTGTAAACAGAAGATGCAGGGGGCTTGAATGAATTTTGTGCTCCATGCCATTATCACTTTAGGGGTTCATATTTTTAGGCTCTTTCATTTTAGTGTATCTGTATATTTTAAGATTTTATGTATAGGAATGATCACAAATATAAGTTGTCTAATAGCCAAATCTTTTGGATATTCTTGTTTTGTCTTTGGAGTAGTTGACCAAGATAACGCGCACAGGCCCTTCTGCTTGGGAAACCAAAAAGATTTTGGCTGTTTCCTTTGCCCCTCTGGTCCAACCCTGTCACTCAGAGTCAGGAAAGTCCAGACTTGTCCAGCTACGTGAGTACATGCATCATTTTCTTTTTAAATCTTTTAATCTCATTAGAATTAAAAGCAAAATTTATAAGAAAACTCTTGATAGTAAAGAGTGTTTATCTTCCACTGAAACCTTAAAATTGTACAAAGGGTTTTAGGCACTTAAAAATTGTAATTTATTTTTAGTCCATCCTAGGTTATGTTAGCTTTCTTTTAAATCTACAAAGAGCTGCCACTGGTTATCCATAGAGAGTAGGAGACTCACAAAAAAGGGAGCTAGTTTGCCATGTGGAAGACTCAGACTCTCTGTTTGCTGGAATTGTGCTTGAGTCGCAGACCTGCTCCCCAGAGCACTTTCACCTCTTGTTATGGGGAGATGAAGGTTAGAGAACATACTCCTGTTTGTCTGCTGGGTGCAGATGGAAGACTTTGGGGAGTTTTGCTTGCTGACCTTTGCACGTCACACCTGCAGGGTGCGGACCCAGTAAAGAGTTGGCTCTAGGGCAGCATTCATCATAATGTTTTAGAATTTAAACAGCTCACACAGAAATGAGAATTCCAGTTGACTGATTTAAAGTTAAACTATTTATCATTTTAAAAGTTTGGAAAAGTAAAGGAAGAGGAAAAATATCATACCTAGCCCTGGCACCCAAAGACAATATATTTTTGGTGAATCCTTTCAGAAATGTTTTTTAATTTATGAGGACTCTTTTGTCAAATAGTCACACTTTGCTAAGTACAAGTCATGTGACATAGGTAAGGTCCTTGAAATTCGATAACAACCCACAGTGGAATATACAAAGGAGTTTAGAGAGACCAGGGAGTGTTTGAAAGAGGATGATAATGTTTGTTCTTAGTCTTTAGGGTGACAAGTAATTCCCTAAAGAGAGAAGAATGAGAAGAATGGTATTAAAGAATATGTACCTCCCACTGAAACCTTAAAATTGTACATGGGAGGCAAAACTAAAAACACATGTTTTCCCATTGTGGTCAGAGTTGGGATGTAGGGAAGGAACTACCTTGGTATATAGGCTAAATTTGAGTTCATCATGTAGAGAGCCTCCAGATATTTACATGCAGATAGAGCATGCTTGAATTCTGGATAACCCTGCTGGTCAGGTAGAGGGTGATTTTGTCAGATGTGTGTTCCAAAAATCTTTACTGTAAAACTTTAAACAAATGCTGCTGTTGATAAGTGAGGGCATCAGTTTCCACAATTGTAGCAGAGTTTGGGAAGGGAGTGGTTCCTTGGGGGTATTTATGAGGTTTTTTTTGAGGGCCTGATTGAAAATGAGTCACTCCATGTGAGGCTTGATCAGACCTGGGTGAGTCATGACATTGTGTTGACTATCTTGAGATGCTTGTTTTGAGAGAGAGAGCCAGTGTTGGGTGGTAAACATTCATGTGATCATATTTAGAGTCCCTAAAGTGAATAATCAAGTTATTTGCAACTTTTATCCTACTGGGCCAGGGTTTCCTAGGCTAGTGAAGACAGTGAACATAGTAGGATAGAAAATAGCATGAGTAAAGACAGCAGTGAGGCCTTGTTGTTATTGGTTGGGTGGGACTAGTCAGAAAGTTATTGAAATTTTCCAGGCAAGATATGAAGATTGAGATGATACTGGCCTCTATAGTGAGAAGAGTTCAGGGATACATGGCCTTTCTGAGGAAGAACATAGGAGTTTTAAGGTATCCATTTTTACTGTAGCTGTCAGTCTGGGGGAGACTCATTATCAGGTCAGGATGGGATGGAAACCAGGGGAACTGGTCCCTGTCACTTAAATCCATGGAATGGATGTAAATCAGGGAGCACCAGGCATGGGAAGTGGGGAAGGTGGTGGACCTTGCAGCCTTAGGGGACATGACTAGGCTGGGTGGAAGAGGAGGATCCAGAGTGAGGGGCTTTGTCCCCGGGATGGTGAGGCCAGTTGGCTGTTCCTGGTGGTACCTCAGGGAGAGAGAGCGAGAGAGAGGCCAAAGCTGACACTCAGAAGTCTGATGGCTTCTGAGGGAAATTGTTCCAGCATCTTAGAGGAACAGTTAGATTGCAGGGGCTGCAAAATTAATCTTTTCTGAAGTAAGTTATTGAGAGCAGGAAAGATGGAAGATCATGGATGGGGTAAGTGGCGTGACTTAGGTGCTCAGGGAAATGGCAGGACTACAACAAAGGAACTGCTGGAGCTCGTCCTGGAGAAAGAAGGGCTCTCTTGTCCTTGGAGACAGAAAATCAGGAGAGGAAGGTTATCGATAAAAGAGGGAGCAAGTGCTATATATTCTCTGCCAAGACCCTTAAAAACAGGCCTGTGTTCCTCTAGAGCAGTGGAGATTGTTGGGATTCTGTGCAGGCCTCCCTGATTTTGCTAATGTTGCTTTCTTTCCTTTTAGAGTTAAGAATTAGTGTATCTGAAAATGTCTTGGAAAGTACCACATGAAAGCAAATCTGTGTACTAATTAACATTTGCCTAGAATATTCAGACATTCTTGTAACAGATTTGTAAATATGCCAGTGAATTCAAATGATGTGCTTTTGGATGTTTGGGTTTTGTGGTGTCATCACTCACAGTTGCATTTGCCCCTCTTGTTCTTGTGTTGAAGCACCACTCGCCGTACGCAGCCTCCAGGACTTGGCCCGTATTGCCATCCGGGGTACCATTAAGAAGATCATTCATCAGGAAGCTTTAAGTAAAAGTGGAAATGGACTGAAGAACACCCCCAGGTTTAAACGAAGGAGGATCCGCCGCCGTCAAATGGAAACAATAGTCTTTTTGGACAAAGAAGTCTTTGCCAGTCGTATTTCCAACCCCTCTGATGACAACAGCTGTGAAGACTTGGAAGAGGAACGGCGGGAAGAAGATAAGACTTCACTAGAAACCAAGCCAGACCCTCCGGTGAACTTTCTGCGTCAGAAGGTCCTGAGCCTCCCTCTGCCAGACCCCCTGAAATACTACTTGCTTTATTACAGAGAAAAATAAATCGCCCACCTGAAAAGGGGAAGCGAGGAAGAGCCAATATGAAGTCTGATTGTGCTGTCTGTCTCCTACCGAGGGGGTCTCCTAGCAGCAGGTGCCATGGGAAGGGGAACTGCTATACCCATCCACATTGTAATTTTTCCTTTTCTGGTTCTTGATTATTGTCTAAAATTTTGATTCAATAATGTGGTTTATTTAAACATAAGCTGACAAGACTGCATAGAACAGTGTTTTCCTCAAGTGGGGAGGATCTTGTCTTGCTCTGCTGACACAGTGTGTGGTGGAGTCTGAAACTCCTTCACACCAGGTGCACGAAAGTCAGGACTGCCCTGTGTGAAGCAAAACACAATGTGTGTAAATGCATAAAATCCTTTCAAGTTTGCGATACCACATCTGAGTTTGAATTCTATGTTAAGCAACCTCTTAATTACTGGCACTGAGTTCCACTGAACTTTTTAGTTTTATGGAGGGGTAAACATTGAGAAGTCCTTATTTTGATGAAACTATTTTAATCTTATGTGAATTGTCAGCTCTAAGTTTTAAAAGAAAAAAATTAATCAGGGGAGGAGGAATAAAAGTATCAAACTGCCAGGCATCTTTCTGGAATTTCAAAAGCTTTTCAAGAAGTTTTTTTCTGACATCTTTTGTTACTTTTAAAAGAACCACAGTCAAGTGAACTCTTTAGGGTTAGTTGTTTCTTTTTTTTAAATGTATGTGTAAGTGGACAGTGGTCTCAGCGACACAGTGCCTGCCTGGCAAGCTGGAGATGGTGAGTTCGATTCCCAGTAACAAAACAAACAAACAAAAATGTTGAAGTAATAAATTAACTTTGCCCTAACCACAGAGGTAATTACTCATCTTTAGAGACCATAGTGGATGCTAAGTGTGTTATCATGCTCATTTTTCCAAATAGGCAGAAAGTATTAAGACTTCAAGAAATGAATTGAGGAATGTTATAAACAGTCTGTAATTTTTTTTTAACTTAGTTTTGCTATCTTTCTGTGGTCACATTAGAGTGCTGATTCATAGATTGTTATCTTTTGTAAATCTGAAGAAAAAGAGATTGCTAGTTTTGTAAATTTTCTTCAGAACAAATACATGTATTTTAGTATCTCCATTGCATTAAAACAGTTTAACTCAGTGACTTGTGAGATCTATCTTTGCCAGGCCTTTCTCGGTAAGAACTTGTTATCAAATTGTGGGTCTAGAAAACAAAGCAGTCTTTGTAGCAGTCTTAATGGCAGAATGATTTGAAGTTGTAGTGCTGATTCCAAAACAGTTAAATCTTTTCAAAGTCTTTCTTACCCAAAGAAAAGAGTAGTTATAAGCTATTAATCATAATTCCAAACTCAAGTGTTGATGTAGGATTAAGTACTAAGATTTTATGCTTCAGTTTAATCTCTTACCTCCTTACTTGCTGGGAGGGATTTGATGTCTCTCTGGTTTCTCTAGCTTAACTATTTTGTATTTTTTCTTCTTATTTGTAGTAACTTAATCAATTTGCCATGAGGTACAGTCTGCATGCATAGTTGGGAAAACACATATTGCCCTAGATTGCTAAATACAAGATATTTAAAGAAAGTTAGTTCATAATTGTTTTTGCCTGCCTTTTAACTCAAAGCCAGGCATTTTTCTTTCAGAGAGAAATGCATGATTTAAGTTTACTTGCTAATGTTTCATAGTTGGCATATTCTTGTTGACAGTATTCTAATTGATATGTAGCTGTTATGTTACATCGAAATTTTTGGACATAATAGCAAATGAATGATATCTGTGAAATAGGTGGCTTGATTAAATTTTTTTCTATAATTGTATGTAGACTGAATTAAAAAAAACACATTTGCCTTTATGTTAGATCATAAAAAATCATTACAATGTATGAGACATTTTTTTATATGTTAAAATTTTCTTAGTATTTTGTCTTTACATGTTGTCAGTTTGTATAAACATAATTGTAATATATGTGAGAAATAGGTTGCTGTTTATCTTGTAAAGGAAAATTACAAATAAGTTTTCCTATCATTAAGCACCTTACAACCAGAATTCAATATAGTACACTACTTCTGTTTCAAGCAGATAAATTCATAATATCTGTATTGTCTGCAAGATGGATATTGTAATTCTTGATTTTTAATTTTCGAGTAGTCTATTTTAACATGTGACTTCTCTCTTAAAAAGTAGTAAAGCCATAGATCTGTGCAAAGCAAATTTCAAATTTATAAAAGGTATATAATTTAAAAATCATATGTGTACATAAAAATACTCAGAGCTGAGTGTGGTGACACATGCCTGTAATCCCAGCACTCTGGGAGGCTGAGGCAGGAGGACTGCAAATTTGAGTCCAGCCTGGGCAACTTAGTGAGATGCTGTCTCAGAAAGACTGAGGGTATAGCTCAGTGGGGAGGCCCAGTTCAATCCTAAGTACTAGAGAAACAGAACAAAATCCAACAACAAAACCTGTCAGTTTAGAACTTATTGCGGGGGGGGGGGTTGGACACACATTGATTTTAATGAGCTGATGTACGTGAATACACACAAATGAATCAATAAAGGTAACTAAGACATTTTATTCTTAGCATTGCTTCTGTATCCTTGTGGGATTTAAATTCTTGACTACATTTTTGAAAGAAATCTTTTTAAAAAAATATACCTTTCCCCCCTTATTTGTATGTGCTTTCCTTCACTACATACCTATATTGCTTAATTTTGTAACATTCATAGATGTAGGAAAGATCAGCCATTGTTTCTAAATAATGTGAAATTGGAATAGACAGATTGGAAATTATTTTGAAGAGTATCTATGTATATTTTTGACACAATTTTCCCATATTTTAAGAATGTTAAAGGGTGGCAGTAGTCCATTAGTATGGTTTGTATATAAATTCATATATAAATAAGTCTGCTATATTGAAGCTGTATACCAGGGTTGAAGATAAATCTGGTTTCAGCTTTACATAAAAAACAAAATTGGTGGATCAAATGGACTGAAGAGTCTGAACCTGAGAAACAAGAAGGGACTGGACAGGAAACTAGAACAGTAGTATCAAGAATCAGCTGCGCACAAAAGGAGAAAAAAGGAAAAAGTCAATCATTTTAAGTATTAAGGATCTACTCAAGGGCTGGGGCACAATGGGGGCTCAATGGGGCTCAATGGCACAGCGCCTGCCTGGCAAGTGTGAGGTCCTGAGTTTGATTCCTGGTACCAAAAATAAAAAAGAAACTAATCAAGAGAGTGGACCCAAGTAAAAGCTTTTTAAAAAGCCAGGAAAAAAATGTTTGCTTATCTGATTAAGCAGGATTAGGAGTCAACGGTCAGAGAGCTGGTATTAAAAGGTTAGAATGGAGGGGGTGGGAAAGGGTTTCATCCACTTGTGGCCTTCTGGGCTCTGACAACAGTAGGGAGGCTTACTGACCAGTTCTGGGGAGGCTGACCTCTTGCCATCCCTTGTCCTCATCATCCCAAAGTATCCCTTAGAGATTGAGAGCGGAGGCCAGACCTCTCAGATGGGGCAAAATAATCACTTTCCAGTGACTGCGGCCCTTCCACCATCCTATCCTCTTGTTTTATTGCATTTTTTTGTGCACTGTTTTTTTCCCAATACCATGCTCTCCACCATGGCTTTATGGTACTAGGTAAAAGTTGTCAGCTTTGCTGGAATAAGAGACTCCTGGAGAGGTGATTGGAACCTGGGCATGGTGTATAGGTGGTAACGTGCTGTTGAGGGGCAGTTGCGGGAGGTGGACCACCAGGGATTTGCCTTTGGAAGATACATCTCTTGCTGGTGTTGTGCTTTCTGGCTGCCATGAAATGGGCAGCTTTGTCCTGCTATGCCCTCTACCACAATGTCCCTGCCTTGTAGTCAGCCAACTATGGACTGAGACCTCTCAGATGGTGAACTAAAAGCCTCTCCTTTTTCAAGTTTGGTATGTTGGATATTTGGTACCTACCAGAAAGATTATAAGTGCTCTTCTTCAGTCTCGTGCCATTTCTTCTAGGCTCAGAAGACTTTGTTGGCATCTGTTGAAAATTTGAGATTCTCCTAAATCTATAAATGAAGTTAGATTTGGCATCCTAACAATAATGCACTGTTCCTGAACAAGGAATATTTCTGCATTGTATTTATATCTCTTTTTTTCATCTGTATTTTGCAGTTTTCTGAATGCGTATTTGTACATGTTTTGTTAGATTTATACCTCAGTACTTCAATTTTGAGGCACCACTGGAAATATTTTAAAAACTTCAAATTCTGATTATTTTTATACTCGATATGTGGGACATCAGTTGACTTTTGTCTGTTGGCCATCTACTTTTTGCTTAGGATTGTCTCCATCTTTTTTTCTTTTCATTTCTTTTTTTTCCCCCCTTTTTCTTTTTCTTTTTGAGACAAGGTTTTGCTATGCAGTTTAGGCTGGCCTTGAACTCACTTTGTAGCCCAGGCTGGCCTCAAACTCACGGCGATCTCCATCTGTTTTAGTCTGTTTTCTTTTGCTATAACAGAATGCCAGAGGGTGAATTCATAAGAAAGTAAGAACTTTACTGTTCAGGAGGCTAGGATGTCCAAAGGAAAGGGTTGCATCTGTTTGTTGTATCAGGTGATGAGGCAGGGGTGTCTGAGGGGATAGAGGTTCCCTGTGAGACGACCCTCTGCTTTTCTCCAGGTCGCCCTCACTCAGGTGAGGAATGAAGAAGTGGGGTGAGAATGACTCAAAGCCTAATACCTCGGGTGGAAAATGAGGAAGTCAGAATTGAAGTGAGGCAAAAATTTACTTACAGTGTGGCAGATGCAGGAAAAAGCTACCTTATAGCAGAGAATTGCTGCAAGGTAGGGAGAACCAAAGCAGGTGGCTGAAGCTCAGGGAACCAGTGCATTCATACTTACTGGGGTAAGCTGGTTTCTAAAAATAACTGTTTCGGTGATTGGTATAATCTAGGCCAATCAGGGTCTCAGCCTTTGATTCTGGGGCGAGGGAAGTGTCAGGGAGCTAGGGTTTCTCAGTACATGCATGCAATAATTTCACAAGAGCTAGCCTCTCGCAGTATGTAATGCATAATAAGCATGTGATAAATTTACAATTATCAGCCACCCAGAGCATGCTGTAATCCCCTGCCTATTCCTTGCTCCTCTAATTGTCCCTGCAAAATTACCTAAAAATTAAGTTTTGTATAGGAAAGAGTACAAAGTCCAAAGTTACACTAGGAAAACTACCTGTATCACAGAAATGGCAAATGATCCCAGTGTATGCATAAGCTCCTAAAAATAAATCAAGGCCTGGACTTCAGAAACCCTAGCAAATGTGAGAGAAGACTGGTTGTGCACACCGGGGTGGACACCTGTGTTCACGTCCTAGGCAATGGATTCACAGAGACTCCCAAGGATTCTGGGTTTTCGGTTTGTTACAATGCAGGAGACTGCCTACCACAACCCTTGGGGCACACACACGATATTCTGGGTATCATAACCCTGGTTTGAGGGAGGAGGGGATACAGAGGATCCTGGCTGCATGGTCTTTCGTGAAACACACTGAGGACTTGGGGTACCAGTCTTCAAAGATGCTGCTGTGAAGTCTTGGGTAGGGGAGGCATAGCAAGGATACTAGGTAATGTAACCCTTGGTAATACAAACATACCTGGGATTCTAGGCATCGTAGCCAGGCTTCTACAGCGAGGCTTTGGGCTATTGTAGTCTCTAGGGAAGAACACTGAGGATTCTGGGTATGGTAGTCATTGCTCAGGCAACGTGAGATGTACTGTGGATATGTTTGTAGCCATGTTGAGGATTCTACATACTGTACCTTTTGAGAGGATTGTGGTACAGTCTTCACCCTACTATAGTCCTTGGGGGAAACCTGCCCTATATTCAAGGTACTATAATCGCATGCTGTAGATTCCAGGTATTGTTTTAGGGGCGGGCACGCCAAGGAGCCTGGGTAATGTCTCGTTGGGCGGGTGTGGTCGGGGTGGGGGTGGTGGGAAGACTTTGGGTATTGTAGGCTTGTGGCCGCGCTGTGAATTCTGGGTATGGTAGTCTATGGGTGCTATTTTTCCTCTGGGTATCATAGTTCTGTGGCTGCGGAAGAATTCCCTATGGTAATCTGTAGGCAAATTAGGAAGGACTAATTACTTACTACTTCAACCCTGTAAAGAATTCTGGCTAGGGTAAATCAGGAGGAAATCACGCTGAGGATTCTGGGTACCATAGTCCTGCCCACGGAGGATTCTGGGTATCATAGTTCATGGGAAAATTACTTTGAGGATTCTGGGTATGGTAGTCTATTGAAAAATTGATGCTTCTGAGTATGTAGTCCTGCGACTTCTCGGAGGATTGTGTCCAAGGCAGTCCAGAAGGAAATAATGCCAAAGATTCTGGGTACTATAGTTCTGTGGCCACGACAAAATTCTGTTTATTATATCAATGGGAAAATTACTCCGCGGACTCTAGGCACATAGTCCTGCGGCCCTATGCAGGATTCTAGGTATGTAGTCCAGGGGGAAAATCATGCTTAGGACTGGGTACATAGTCCCAGAAGATATTGGATATTGTAGTCCTTGGGAAAATTACTCAGAGAATTCCAGGTATGTAGTGCTGTAGCCAGGGAGGAGTCTGGTTTCCCCCAGTGTGGCAGTATAGAGTGAATTTTCCCGCATGTCACCAACATCCTGGCATTTGTCCCATGGGCTCCTGGCCTTGCTATGTGCTCTTTCAGCCCTGTAGCCGCGGGAACAGAGGAATAGGCCGCAGGACAGGGTTCTGTGCATGAACTGAGCCAAGGGTGCCTGAGACGCTCTAGAGGGTGCAGCACGTGGTGGCTCTGGGCTGACTCTGGGCTGCTTCTCTCTATGCATGGGTGAGGTTTGGGCTGCACGGGCTGGGTCTGAGCACCCTGGGACCTTAGTGTGAGGGCTGAAGTATGCACTTGTCTCCATGGGCTATGTAGAGGCGGTGCCAGCCGCAGCTACAAGGGGTGAGGATAGGGGTAGGCTCAGCAATCCTGCAGCAACCTTTGCATTACTTTGAGTCAAAAATATGTTAGGATCCTATGAAATATTACGCGTTGTAGAAGGTGTCTCTTACATCACATTAGTTTTTTGTTGTTTTTTAATGTGAGAAAATCAGAATAAAAAAGAGGAAAGTAAAAGATACTGTAGATAATAGGAAATAGGGAGTTAAGTCATTGTCAAAGGGTAACGAGATTGGGCTGGGGTGTAGCTCAGTGGTGCAGCACTTGAACAGCATATGTGAGGTCCTGGGTTGAAGACCCAGTATCATAAAAAAGTCAACAGAAAACCATGAAAAAAATGGATCAATAGAAGCTTGGGGAGATTTTCCTGATGGGCTATGTTTTCTACGCAGTAACATTGCTGCTAGGAGCATTTAAGATTTTCTCAGCTCTATTGGTTGTAAACAACTGGAAGCTTGTCCTTGTTTTTTTTTTTTTTTTTCTTTTTCCCTGGAATTGAACTCAAGACCTTACCTTGCCAGGCAGGAACTTTACAGCTGAGCTAAATCCCCTGCTCCGTCCTTCAAATTCTTGCAGATCTGCTCATGTACCTCCATCTTTGAGTGATATTAACCTGTCTCCTTTTGCTATCATAAACATGAATATAATAAAAATAATATTAAACGTAAATAATGGAAGGAAATTACACTTTATCAGTAGTATCCTTCATAGTTTCAATATAAGATCTGTCAGGAGAGGATAGAGGGAGTATATAGTTGTCTGTGCAATGCATCCCCTAGAAAGAGGGCAACGTTGTTCTGCCTGCCCCCTTTCATTCTTATCGTGACTCATCGTTTTTATCTTTAGCGGTATCTAAGTCTTGAAGGCATATGCATATGTTTTATATTTAGGGTTAGGGCTTAGGGCTAGGGGTTAGGGGTAGGGGTAGGGGCTGGGGTTAGCGGTGGGGTTAGGCTGAGGGTTATGGCTAGGGTTAGAGTTAGGGTTTAGGGTTAGGGTTAGGGTTAGGGTTGGGGTTAGGGCTGGGGTTAGAGGGTTATGGTTAGGGTGAGGGTTAGGGTTTAGGGGTTAGGGTTAGGGTTAGAGGGTTTAGGGTGAGGGTTAGGCTTAGGGGTTAGGGTTAGGGTTAGAGGGTTTAGGGGTTA
>RJWT010020759.1:0-17856 GCA_004365215.1 Cuniculus paca | reverse complement strand
GATGTCTGCTGGGTCTAAACTTCAGCACAGCCAGCAGCCCCTGCTCCCCAGCCGAGGAAAATCGATCCCATTCCTTTCATAGGAGCAGTGAAGTAGATGTGAGACAGTTTGTGTTTAATGGTGTCCCTAGAATTTGGGGGAGAACAAGCTTTCATTTCCCCCAGGGCCTGGGATGACTGAAGACAGACTGGGAGAGGTAGACTCCCTATGGGTGCTATTCTCCTTTCCCTTGCAAATTTTGGAAAAATTTAAGAGTCGGTGCATGTTGGGGTGGGATAACGAGTTTGGAGACCTGCCAGGCTGACCTTGGCAGTTTTGCTAACAACTTCTGGCTGAAATGATCTCATTCCTGCCACCAAGGATAAGCATATCTTCATTTTTTAAATTTTTGATGAACAGGTATTAATTTGTATTTTATTGGGGCTCAGGGTGATATTTTTATAAGTGCACACAGCTTACACCAATCAAACCTGTTGCGCCTTTGTTCATTGCTACCCAAACCCCAGTTCTTCTGGCCATGTTGGTAAAACCCAGAGTCCCTGACTTAAAGTCCTTATATACACTGAACCCTCGAATGCCTGGCCTGGGCCCTGAGACAGCATGTGGGGGACAGTCGTGGTTAGAGATGAGACTTGGGGGTCAGGGCTGGTAGGGGCCAGCTTGGGAGTCTTCTATGTGAAACTAAGGAATTAGAGCTTTATTCTGTGAAGAGTGGAGAACCACTAAAGGCTGTTTATTGAGGAAGAACATGGTCAGATTGGTGGTTTTGATGGACGTATGGAAGCTGAGTGAGGATGGAGTTGAGTTGTGCAGGACAGGGCAAAGGAAACCAGCAGTTCAGGGCAGTACCTAAAGGCTCAGGTGTTTCTAACCATCTATGGGACTGTTTTATTTCAGTTTCCTGCAAGGAAGTAAAACCCTGTATGCTTTTCCCAAAATCATGCTCTTCTTGAATCCCCATCTTGGTGATAACTGCCCAACCGCACTAATCAGAAATGAGGTCATCATCCTTGACATCCTCCTGCTCAATATTCTATCACCTGTTTACTTCCGTGCTAAACAGCTCTGCAGTCTTCCCCTCCACTCCCTTGATGGTCCAGTTCAGGTCTTCATCTTCTCTCCCCTGGATTTTTGCAATAGCCTCCTGAATTGGAAAGCAACAGTCCTTAAAAGTCTGCTCTTTTGAAAAGGGCATGGAAAGTAGAAACAGCCACCTTGAGTTGCAGAAGAAGTCTGCTAAGCAGGAAGTCTTACCTAATAACCCTGGCTTGGGTACTTACCTTAGTCCATTTGAGATGCTGTAACAAAATCCCTTAGTCTAGGTAATTTATAAGCAACAGAAATTTATTGCTCACAGTCCTGGAGGCTGGGATGTCCAAAAGCAAGTTACTAAGTTATGGGAAGATTCTGTGTTTGGGAAAAAGTGGTTCTATATTTCCTGGATAAGTACTGCCCTGCTGTGTCCTCACAGAGCAGAAGATCGGATGGGGCACATGGCCTCCTGCAAGCCTCTTTTTAAGGTCTCTAATCACCTCCTGTATATGAATTTTGGGGAACATGTTCAGATAATAGTAGCATTCATTCTCTGCTTATCCCTAGCATAATATTTTTATTTTCATTTTGTTGGCACTATCTAGTTTTGTCTGTCTATCTTACCCTCTAGGCCAAATCTAATCTGCCACCTATTTTTCTAGAAAAAGTTTTATTAGAAGACAACCTTATATGATTATTTACATATTATCTATTTCTGTCTTCCCCAGCACTGCAAGAATAGGGCTGAGTAGTTGGTAACAGAGACCATGGCTCACAAAGCCAAAAGTATGTACTACCTGTTTGTTTATAGGAAAAGTCTTCTGGTTCCTGCTCTAGGCCATGAACTTGGCAAGGATGATGCATTGGGTTTGTATGACTGTTTTGTTCCTGGACTAGCACAGTGCTTGGGACATAGATATGATGTGTGTTGTGCATTCCTTACATGAGGGGTACGATCCACATGCTGTGACTGAGTCAGTAGTACTACTATGGTGGATGGGTTGTAGCCTGATTTCTGTGTGTGAGCAAAGGTTGAAGTCATCTGTTTTCCTTTCAGGTAATGGCCTTCCTTATAATTTCCCAACAATACTTAGCTCTCTTCAGTGGAGTTTTAACCACCTGACTCATTGTGTCTAAGAGTGGTACTGTCTGCTTGCAGTATGCCCCCACAGTACACCCCAGACTATGGCAGACAGCTACAGGTCCTGGCTGACTGGAAGTTCTGGAGGAGGGAAGCTTGGAGACTCCTTCAAGGCATTGCAATTGTGATTTAGTTCTGTTGCTCTGATGTTTTAAACATTTTTTAATGGTTGAGCCTGTTGATTTAGAGATAGGTAATGGACTATCTGGAAGCAAAAGAAGGTGGTCTGATGTCTCGGGCCTAGTCAATGAGCAGTACCATGACAGTTGTACTGTGTGCATCAGTTCTCTGTCTCTGGGTCGCTCACTGTGGATCCTGTGTGTTGAGGACATTGCCTGATGCTTGGTACTCAACAAACTTTCCATAATGAAAATTCATTCGAATTACCTTATATTAACCTTTTCACTGCCCTAACCTGCCTTACTATCCCTCATCTTACATAGTAATCTGTCACGGGCAAGATTTAAATCTGGGTCTTTTTGCCTTGAAAGCTTGAGTTCTGCCCATGATACCAAGATTTGGACTGGTAGGGGTTTTCTCTCAGAGGAAACATCCTTGCCTTTCTCCTTCCAGGGCCAGAGATATATAGGAAGACAAACTTTCAGGCCACTATTTCCCAGGTTATAATCAGCATTTATGTGATTTTGAAAGCCAAATTTTCACGAGCCAAGGTTAATGTTTTGCATAAAAACAGGACCAATGCCCCTGGGAATTCTGTGTTGCCTGTGCAGATTTTGGCATACTCTGAGAATTCTGAAGTCAGCAACCCCTCTCACAGGGCACTGTAGAGAATCCTGGGCTTCCCCTAAGGCTACATGGTGTTCTACTCCAGCACAATGGAAATGGGCAATTGAGATGTACCCCGGCTTTTCAAAAGGCTCCAGTATAATGTAGCGATTGTGTCATAGACAACAATAATAAAGAAAAAAACCTCCCAGCCAACTTTCTTCACATGACTGGACACAGAAAACAAGCAAATACAAAACTGACTGAGCCTCCCCCAGCTCTCCTCCCCAGAAGGCAGATTCCAGAACTATTGCTTGATTCTCTATGTCACAAATCGGATAAAGACTAGAAATGTCCCTATCTTGGGCAGCAAGTGAATCTAATTTATGATTTTCATTCCCTTCACCCTGAGCTCTATTTATGGGTGAACTTCAGTGTCACATCCATTTCCCAAATATATCATTAAGTAGCAAAAACCACCTCAGCAGGTGAGATTAAAACTGATCATGTGGAAGGTTTTACTCGTGTTTCTAGCACTTTGTTACTGGGCTAAAAACCAGACTTTGTGCTTTTTTTTCCCCAAAGATAATCTTCACTTTAATGAGCTATGAAAAGCAGCCTGCTAGTGAAAAAGCAAAGAAATAAACATGTATTAAAGCCTCAATAAATAGTAATTCACTGAAGATAAGGTTCTTCCTCCTTAAAGTCTAAACACCTTCTAAAAATTATTTCAGAAATATGTTTCTAAAGGATTAAAATAGATTGAGTGCTTAAGTCTTCTGTTGTCATGTTCAATTTGATATTCCCTAGAGAATATTAAACCAGACAGAAGGAAAAAAGCTACAAAGATAATTAATGTAAGATCTGCTGTAAATTCCATAGAGGGAAATGAGCCTCCCTTTCTTTCTCTCCACCCATATTCTTTTCCTTCTTGATCTTCTGTTGGCTCTGGTCATACTCTCACTAGCTTTCAGGACCTTGGGATGAATGCTGCGAGACACCCTGGTTGATGCTGAGGTCTAAGCAGACTCAGCCTGTACATGCCGGATGTGGATGCTGATGTCTTGGAGACCTACAGTGTAAGCCTGGGGTGGCCTCAGTGCCTTTGGGCCCTAGTGAGCTCTCCCCAAGTGCTGCATGGTCTCTGAGTACATCACAATTTCCTGATATGGGGAAGGACAAAGGGCCAGGTAGGTCAAAAGACTAGTCACTGTGTAAAGTAACATGGCATTGTCCAATGTATATTTCTTATTTTACTGGAAACCTCCAATAACAGGAGGCATCTCTCTCTATTTTTAAATATAGTCCTTGAACTGAAAGGATGTGAACTTTGGAAGGGATCTTGGGAATCTCCTTGTCCAATCTCCTGAGTGTATGCTTATTATCTCTTCCACTTTAGATAAAAATCTCTCCTTTGTGTTGTTCTCTAGTCAACTCCTGAGCTTTCTCCCTCCCTTCATTGCAAATGTATTGAAAAGTAGCTTATATTCTCTGACCCTAATACTGCCTTTTCTTTCTGCAATCCATCTTTTACATATCATCCCTAGAAACTTCTCATTACAGTCATCAATTACCTTCCAGTTGCTAAAACTAATGAAGGCTTTCTTGGTTAGCACATAGATTTTTTCCAGTTGGATACTGCTCACTGTTTCCTTGGGAAACTACCCTCTCCAGGTTTCTCTACAAACTGTGAGCTAAATAAACCTTTCCTCCTTTAACTTTGAGCATGAGATATTTTGTCTCTGCAATGAGAAAAGTAACTAATACAGTAACTTCCTGTTTCTTCTTCCACTAGATCCTTAAATACATCTCACATGTGGCTTTGTTGTCCTCCACTGTGTCCTCTTTTCAATCCACGCATTGCTTTTGGTTGATCTCACCAGTTGCTTATGACTTCACCATCACATCTGTGAATGGCTCCTGTAGGAATAGGGCCTCAACAGCAGGGATAACATAGGAATGGTTCCCATGAGAAGGAAGCTAACCTAGATTTCTGCAGTTAGCATGTAAGTCAGATATACTCACAGATCAAACAAAGTTCCTCTTTGTGTAAACTGTTCCAAGAAGGGCAGGTCAAAATAAGACTTCATACCTCACCCTCCAAGACTCTTCATAGTACCCTAGCAATGAACTGGTGTTCAATCAGAAACAACCACCTAGAAAGGATGAGATGGGTCACAGGACCCTGTTAACTCATACTTCAGGACTGCTGCCCCGTACTCAATGGTTACCCAGCTCTCCTTTGAGTGGCTTTTTATTTGCTTTCATTTTACTCCATTTTGGACTCCTCTCCCTCCATCTATGGCAGAGAGAGATCAATCAAGGAAAGCCAAAGGAGAGAGGGCTGAAGACCATCCCTCTCAGCTCCGACACTCCCATAGGAAGACACCAACTCAGACTCTCAGCTTCACAGTGGGGAATCTTACTGTCCATGGACATGTTCACCCACTTGCCTTTTAGGCACTTCAAGCATGACTGGTCCAAAGCAGAAATCAGTTTCATCTTCTCCCTGTTAAATCTTCCCCTAAGGATCCTTGAGGTCTTATCAGTGTACTACATCTAAGAATTTTTTTTAAAAAAATAACGACATCTGGTTCTCCCATATACTCTGCATCATATTAATCAAGTTCTAATTCCTCATTCTGTGAATCTTTGGACTCTGCCTCTTGAATTGCTGCTACCTTTGGTCTTTTTCTTGCCCTGCTGGAATATTCTTCTCATTGACCTGTTTCCAACCCTTGCTTATTCATCTGTTCAGATGGAACAGATCTGCAGTTCAGTGTCACACTTTTGTGTACTCTGGTCTGGTCTAACAACTTTCTGCATAAAAGCCTTGATGGCTCTTTTACTCTGTGGAGAAAACAACCTCCTTAATCTAACAGAAAGCACCCATTATTATGTAGCTCTTGTCTACTTTTTAACCTCACTAGAGGTCACTGGTACCCTTACAGTCCTTCCATAGAGATACGGAAGATCAATTCTAGTATCTTCCATGCAATCTTCACTCCTTGAGCTTTCCACATATTCTTTCCCCTACCTGGAATGTCCTTGACTGCCTGGTGGGCATCAACTGACCCTTGAAGGGTGCTGTCCTGTATACTTTCCCTTCCCCTCTCAAGCATAGTTACTGCTCTGTTCTCAGAATTTTCATAACATTTTGACACATCTTTTTTAAATAATTATTTGCAATTTTGTAATTATTCAGTAGCTCCTGAAGGACAAGGAGCCAGCACTGTTTAATCTTTTGGACTTTTGACCTTGTGTAGATACAATTAGAAAATCAATGAGATAATTGTGGTTCAGAAAGGTTAAGTAAGACCTCCCCAAAGCTAGTCAGTAGCAGTGTCTAAGCTAGAACTGGGATCAGATTCTGAGCTTGTGTCTCATTTATCACACCATGGCTGAAGCCTGAAGTTCAAAATTTGATGGATGAGATAATGTGAATCTAGTTTGTAAACTTTTATAAGTCAGAAATATAACCAGTAGAGAAGAACTTGGGTCAAATAGTTAAGACTAGGTCAAATAGTTACCAGAACAAACTTATAAAATGGACAAAGTGGGAAAGGGAGGTTGGGAATTGGGAAGACTGCTGTGATATCCTTACCTCTCAGCTATAATATACTCTAAATGGTGGAAGTTTTCCAAATAGATAATATTAAACATCTCCCTGGTTCTGTACCTCTGCATTTTTTTCCTTTAGCTCCATTTTCCACCATTTTCTAGATGTATTTTTTTTTCTATGCTCTTCAAAAGTGACCTGGTACTTCCTGGACAATTGGCCAATGCCACACTTTTCAGACATATACTTAAGGTCTATTTAGAACTTGGAAGGTCAGCAGCTCCTCCCCAGAGTGTCTATCACAGGTAGTTGGAAGCCTCTGTCTGAGAGGATGCCCTTGGGCTAGACTGGGCTGCAGGTTTTCACATCTGTTCCATCCTGACTTGGCCTCAAAAGAGATATTACAATGTTCTTCAACCCTTTATTTTCCCCATCCTAATTAACCAAAGTGTTTAATAAGTAACAAGGATGTTTCCAGTAATTTAGTACTTCATTAGTAATTTGTTCCATTATCATATGTATCACCAAAATCAACTCCATTCAGACAACCATTTGGTGCCTTCACAAAAAGATAATGACTTCTAATTCTCAGGGCTCCGGCATCTTATAAGTTGTTTGTTACTTTTCATTAAGGTATATCTCAGAGAGATTTTGGACCCTGCAAAAAAGTAAATAAAACTCATGAAAATTGAACCACAGATAAGCAAATAAAATTGAATAAACACACATCTAGAACTCTCCTGGGGACATTGCACTATGACTGTGCAGAGACAGGCTTTGTGTTTTTACATAAAACAAACCCATTTCTTAAATCACTGCATTTTAATTTTGCTTTCTCACATAACTAAGGGAGCTAGAAACACCATCTCTATTTCATGGAAGTGTAGGCTTATAAAATGAAAGAATGTGGCAAGAGGGCGTGTAAATGTTCCATAATGTGGTTGAGGAAGATTTTAAGGTCAAAACACTATGTATTTTAGGGACAGAAATAGTTTCATATGATAGCTTGATCTGGACTAATGATCCCACTAGTGAATGTGGCAGAGATCTCTCCTTGGATCCCGCTTTCATGTTGATGCTGCCTGTTTGCGTTACTTCTTGTTTCTGCCCCCACAGCACCTGGTACAGCACTGAATACATAACAGGTAAGTCAGTATTCAGGCGCTTGATTAAAGATTGCTGGTAACCTATAAAGAAGGATCACATTGAGGCTTTTATAGGTAAATGGGTGCGACTTGAGACCAAACTCACATGTGTAAGCACTGCATTGTCTCCCTAGTGTAAGAAACTGAAAGACTCAATAAGATATGAAATTTCCGATAAATATGGGGGAAAAGTTCTGAAGTCCAATGGTGCTTTTATTCTTTGATTTGATTGGTTTAAGTCTCTTTTCTACTATTTGATTGCAATATGTGAGAAGATACGAACAGCTTTTTTGAAGAAAACAAAGGACATTAAGGTAGCCGTTGTTGATTTCTTGTTGTCTGATTAGAAGGCCTATAATGCTTTCACTCTTTTGTTTTACCTGTTTTTACATTATTTTGTTTTGTTTCAGTTTATTGTGTATGAATGTATGAACAACCATTTCAAAGAAGGCAAGAGACACTAGGGTAGCCATTGTTAATCTCCTGTTGTTATGTCTTGAACACCTGTATTGCTTGCAGTGTTCTGTTCTGAAATGCTATGTTGTGTTTGACTCCATTCTGTTTTGTTTTGTTTTGTTCTATTCTCTTTAAAATAAAAAAATAGATTGCTGGTACCTAGTGTGAACTGAGAGAACACCCCATGCCGGGAATGGTATTAAGATTTTCAGTGTCACCTCATTTGGCCAATGACTTGTGCTTACTATTGTTAGTAGCAAAACCTTTATTGTTTTGTATTAACTAACTGCAACCAAAATTATTTTATAATATAATGCATACTTCTTTGTTTCTGCAAAGAGAAGGCAGAATATTACTTATACCTATACCTAAGGGAATGGACAGAAAGCAGGACTCAAGGTATGAAGTGAGAGGAAGACTTATGATAGGATGAAAGAAGCAAAATGGGAAGTGGCCTACCATGAAGACCTGTTTCTATTTCTTTCATATGAGGGAAGTTGTGGAATCTCCCTGGATCAGTATGCCACAGAAGCTGCGAGTGCTTCCCCTCTTATGGTGTGATACACTGTGACTTACACAGAAGGTTTAGTGAGTGATTTCGAATGCTTTACCTGACATTTTAAAAAACAATATCTTAGTTAGTTATTGCTGTGTAACAAATGCATAGCACCCCTATGTTCCTTTACTTTAACCAGAGGTATTTATTATAATTCAAGAGCATATAAATCAGCTAAGTAAATCTGGTCTCAACTGGGCTGATTTATGTGGCAGCAGTAATATGTGTGTCAGGTAGCTCTGGGGACCTTCGCTAGCCTCCCTTACATTTCTGTCAGGGACAGTTGACTTTTCGTTAATCTGGGATGCCTGCAACTGGGAAGAGGAACTTTTTTCCTTGTGGCCTCTCATCATTGTCAAAGTTCTAAGACAAAAACATAGAAGGATGAAAGTTCTCCTTAGGGCTGGGCTTGGTGTTACCATCATGGAGTCATAGTCAAAATAAGCTAGCCAGCCCAGATATAAGGATGAGGAGATATATTCCATTTGTTCATGGGAAGCACCACAAAGCCACATAACCAACGATGCACTCAGTGAAATAATTGGTACCATTTTGCAATTAATCTACCACGAACACCAACCTTGAAAGAGTTAGAAAATCCAATGTTTTCTCAGTAGGATTTTAACAGCTTATGTCTCTGGTTTCTCCTGGACTTTCTCAAATGTCGGCCACCGAAGATTCTCCTCAGCCTCCTAGCTTCTTATTTGCATGGGTTAAAAGTCAGCTAAACCAAGGGTCATGAGGGCAAATGCCCATTAAACAATGCTGGTCAGCTTTGCTGACCATAATCATCATATTGATCACTGATATTGACAAATCTGCCCTGGTCAACAGATAGATGAATTGGAATAGAGTAGTTGGTAGGTCACCACATCTAGAGAGAATGCCATGTGCATTTATGTACCTTTAATAAACATTTAATACAGTGCTGAATGCTGGGATGTGCATGGTGTCATAAGCCATTGGAATACTTCATGAATTGCATTCATCCCTTGAAAAATGAAGCTGGCTTTTCTTAGGCAAATATGAGTCTTCTCAGTATATTGGAATACAATCTTTTGTCTTTTCGAATTCTGTCCCTCAGAAGTGATGTAGGAGCTCAAGTTTTGCTGATTTTATACTAAGAGAAAGTGACTTCTCCCTTAGTTCCAGTTATAGAAACCGAAGGACAGGCACTATGAATAATATCGCAGTAACATGAGAGTGCAGATACCTCTTTGAGACAAGGATTTCAGTACTTTGGGGTAAATATGCAGAAGTGGGATTGCCAAATCATATGGTAGTTCTATTTTTGATTTTTGAGAATCCTCCATAGTCTAGGCTTTTCCATGGTGGCTGCATAAATTTATATTCCCACCAACAGTACAACAAGGCTCCAATTCTTTCACACCCACCCAAAAATTTATTATCCTGGTCTTTTTAATAAATAATAGTCATCATAATGGGTGTGAGGAATTTACATCCTTGGGTTTTAATTTGAATGTCTCAGATGATTAGTGATGTTGACCACCTCTTTATAGAACTATTGGCCATTTGTGTATTTTCTTTAAAAAGTTGTCATTTAAAAGCTGTTGTCCTTTTTTTTTTTTTCTTTTCGGTACTGGGGATCAAACTTATGATCTCACTCTTGCCAGGCAGGCAACTTATGCCACTGAGCTAAATCCCCAGCCCCTTGTCCTTTTTTAATTGGCTTATTCATTTCTGCCTTTAAGTATAGGAGTTGCATGTATATGTTGAATATTCAGGTCCTATCAGAATCTTTATAATAACCAGGATATAGAAACATCCTATATATCCATCAACAGGTGAATTGATAAAGAAAACATGATATCTAAAAGAAGGAAATCCTGCCACTATAACAACATAGATGAATCTGGAGGTCATTATACTTGGTGAAATAAACCAGAAACAAAAAGACAAGTTCTGCATTAACCCACTTATATGAAGTATCTAAAATATTCAAACTCAAACAAGGAGAGAGTAGAATGGCGTGGTCAGCTACTGGGAGGAGGAGAAAATGCTGTTTAATGTGTATAAAGTTTCTGCTATGCAAGGTGAAAAAGATCTAGAGGTCTGCTGTGCAACATACACTGATAGTTAACAATGTTGCCCTTATTTACTTTAAAAAATTGTTAAGAAGGTAGGTCTCATGTTATGGTGTTATCACACCACACAGACATGTGTGTGTTCACACACAAACAAAACCTAAATGAAAACGAATGCAAGAAAGAGGCACAAAGATGCTTTGATGGTGATGGATATGTTTACTATCATGATTATGATAACATCATGAGTATATGTATACGTCAAATTGTACATAGTAAATATGTGCCATTTTTGGTATACTAATTAAAGCTCAATAAAGCTTTGAAAAAAAAACACACAGAAAAGGCTCTAATAGGACTGGTTTGACCCTAGATGTCTGCCATCCATGCAAACAACTTCCTCCAGAGGGTGGTTATTACTGCCCTAACTGGGCAGTTTCTATGGCAATTTGTGCATGGAGGAAGAATCAGTCCTTGGGAAGATGCAAGTAGAGGGCATGGGGTGGGGTGAGGGTGGGGCAGTGTCAATGGAGAAGGGAGGGCAATGCATGAAGCAAACTTTCTCTTTGAAATACTCTGGTTTATTTGAACTAGCTTGAATGTACCATTTGGTTACATAAACAAGTTTTCAAGCAATTACCACACTAAAATAAAAAACTAAGTATGCTATTCACTCTGCCTTAGATTTTAAACATTTAAGTGTCCTTAGATTCTACAAGAAAGTACATATTAGCTACTGATTGTATTCTGAAATGTAGATTTCTAAATGATCTCCAGTATCAGCTTTCTAACCTCTTGGTTTATCCATTTTTAATAAGCTCTGTTAACATGGCTGTTTGTTGACATCCGAATTTTAGTCCATTGATGAACGGGTCTGCGGGCAGAACCTTGACAAACACACTGTGGAGGTGTTGGCTCCTGCCCTGGTATGGTTTCACTCTCCCTTCCCCTTTCCTCACTCCAAGCCATCTCAGGAGCTCTCTGACCTCACATGACTGATCTGTTCATTGTAAGGGTGCACTCCAAGGAAAAGAGTAAGAACATTATGGCCAGGCTTTATAGAGAAAAACAAGCTAATAATTGTCCCAATGGATAACTAGTCTACTTCTCATTCTACCAATTGTGGTTCTAAGAAGTACATTTAATAAGTAAAAGGAAGAAAAGAACTACTGCTTTGGGTTTTAAATACTCAACTGCAAAAGGCTGTCAAGCTAGGTAAAATATCTCCAGGGCATGACTCCAAAATAGTTCTAGAAAATACATGAGAATATCCCATGTTCCACCTTCGCGATGTATCTCTTTCCTAGCTGCCATTCTTTCAGTGAGGCTCCCAGGCTCCCAAAAGGGTCTCAGCGCAAAGCTCTTCCTTCCACCTACACATCTCCCCTTGCTCTGTGAATGTCACGGGTTCTAGCACCCATCCATCTAGTCAGCACTGTGTTCCTTGCTGGGAGCTGGATTTGGCAGCAGTGAAACTGTTTTGTGCAGAGCTGATGTGTATCTTCTTTGTAGCTTAAATCAAGTGAGATTCAAAAGCAAACAAACAAGAAATCCAGCCCTCCTCCTCCTTCTTTTCTCCTCCAGCATTTTTATCTGTCTCCTTTCTCTCCTAGCTTTCCTGAGTAGTAAAGTTTCTCACCACCAGATTGTCCTGTGAGAATTCAGGCCCCTTTCATATAAATCGAATAAGCTTGTGTAAGTCAGACATTTTTGAGCAGCAGCAAAGCACAGGATTTTCTTAGTAAAAGGCTGTTCTTGGTTTACCCTGGGTCGACAAGATTCCCAGTTGGCATAGGACTGCTTCTGCTATCTCTTCTTGTCCCTGTTGCCTGTCCTGGAAAGGGCATAAATATTGACAGGTAATCTTATAGTTCGGGCTTTTCTTAGGAAACTATTGCACCTTTCTCTGGGTACCAAGAAGGCCTCCTACCCCCCAAGTAATTAGTATCAATGGACTGCTTGCTGGTACTGTGAAATAGGAAAAAGAGGAATTACATTGGTTTCTGCTGTTGTGTTTGCTTATTTTCTCCAGTTTTCACACAGAAATAAGAGGACTTGCTTTAACTACTGCTGTTAAACCCTGTTTGCTGCCCACACATTATTAAGAATGACAAAGTGGGAGCCCTTTTGTTCTTTGCTTTCTCAGAGGGAACAGCAACTCAGCCTTCCCCCACTGAAGTCAGATGCTTCCCCTCCTACCATTTCACAGATACTTGACTCCAAAGGCATGTATTTGAATTGGATAAAATAGTCCATGGAAGATTCCATTTAGAATATTTTGCTGTGCTGGTTTGGCCCATCTCGTTTCATTCCAACAAATATTTGCTCAGGACCCTTTCTTGGCTTCTGAGGTTGCACAGAAACCTCCATCCCTGTCCTCAAGAAGCTTATCATATATGATGGGCAAAGAGAGTGGACAAATTAAAATGTGTTTGAAGCAATCTACAAGAAGAAATATAGAAGTTACTATGGAAGCAAAGAAGAGAGACTCTAATCCTGCCAAATAAGACAGAAGGGCTTTCTAGGGATAGTGATGATACAGCCAACTTTTAAAGGAAGAACCTGACTTTATCAAGCATTTATCTATTCTTCAACAATATTAAGTTTTTCAGAAGTTAGACAGACAAAGGGCCGGTGATCTAGCTCAGTGGCCTAAGTGCCTGCCTGGCAAGTGTGAAAGTGTGAGGTCATGAGTTCAATCCCCGGTGCCATCAAAAAAAAAAAAAAAAAAAGAAAAAGAAGTTAGACAGACAAAGAAAGTGGCTATATGAATAGGTTATGAGTGATATTTGGTGGATGGAGAAATGCCAGAAAGATGAAACAATATGAACAGAGGGATGGATAGGCAGTAGAAGGTACTGCTCCAAAAAACTGGTAAAACAGAAATACATTGTGGAGAAGAGTAAGGCAGGAGGTAAGACATAAGAACACGAATGTTAAAGGGGTTGAACTTTATCCTGATTAGGAGAGGAACTATTAAAATCTCTTAATAGTGACATATTGGATGTGTGTTTCAGAAAGATAATCTTTCCTAAGGATGGTCAGTGTAAGCTCAAGACCTGAAGAAGGAAAATCCGACAGATACTCAGTTGATCTTAGCCAAGAGGTTCGGAAGCAATGGGGAAAACCAGCCAGAAGGTCATTGTTACAATGAATGACTTGGATTAGATAAAGGCAATGATACCAGATTGGACAAGCAGGTATAAATGTGAGACACATTTAGTTTAGAAATGGTGGAGTCTGGTGCCTGATGAGGTGTAGTGGACAAGGGAAGATGTGAATGGAAAAGCTCTAAGATGAGTTTTTGCCTCATATGGTAAGCTGGAAAGGAAACCTTTGGGTGGGTTAGAAAAGACTGGAATAGGACGTGAATTTGGAAATGAGTTATGTTTTGAACAACTTAGATTTGAAATACTTGTGATGCTCTCTTTTGGGTAGTCAAAATTGTGGATCTTGAATTTGTAAGAAAGTCTGAGTTTGGTGGTATCGTTTGAGAATTCATCACCATGGGTGATAATAAAAGCAAAGGGGGTGGATGAGAACACATGGAGGAGGTTGGATGAGAAGAAATTAAAATAAAGGAGAAAGTATAAAGACAGCAATATTGGAGGAACCAGGACCATTGAAGAGAAGCCAGTAGAAGACCAAGAAGATCAAGAAACCCAAGGGATAAGAAAGCCAGAACGATCATCCTGTCAGAAGCCAGTAGCAGAGGAAGTTTTCAGAGATTGAAATGCAGAAAGAAATACTACACCAAGATTAAATGAAGAGGGAAGGAAGGGAGGGAAAGAGGAAGGGAGGAAAGAGAGGAAGACAGAAGGATGGAAAGAAGGAATAAAGGAAGGAAAGGAGGAGGAGGTAGAAGAGACAAACATGAGAAGGGATGGAGAGAGATAAAGAGACTTCTTAAAGACCAGCAGGTCTTTAAAGAAGGACTTTAAAGAACACTTTGGAATTGGCAATTAGAAAGTGACTGTAGAAAGATCAGTTTCATTGAGGTCCAGAATACATGTAAGTTTCCTCCTAGTTTAAACTTGTTCAGGAAGATTTTCCTTACAAAGCACAAATGATGTATTTGAGTTGTCCTTTCAAAAAAACAAAACAAGGCACACTAACATAGGTCCAGTTTGCTTCAAGCTTTAGCAAATAAGTGTGGTTCAATCTGGCTTTTGGTTCATAGTTCAGTGCTGTGGAGATTTGCTTGTAGTATTTTGCTGTCTTCCGCATCTTTGTATGGTGATGGCTGATCCCAGAAACAGACCTTCTCAGGAAGTCAGTCTTCCTAGTTGGTGAGTTTGAGACTTCTGTGGCTGCTCTTGTCACTTCAGAGGCAGCCTTTTGTCTAGAAATCTAATTACAGAATTTACCAGCTCCTGGAAATAATAGTTTGTTTCTTTCCTTTTTCTATTATACTTCTTTATTTCTATGCCCTTGAGTGAATTCTAGGGTTCTTGGGCAGAAATATTTTATAGAATAAATTAGGAAGTCATACACATAGCAAACAGAGAAGTTTATCAAAGAAAGAGAATAGAATTGAAAGATACTATAGAAAAGATCCATAAATTTACCACTGTCTTGGTTACTTTTTCTCTCATTGCTGGGACAAAACACCTGACACCCAAAGTAAAGCAAGGAAAGGTTTATTTAGCTTACAGTTTCTGGAGATTTCAGTCCATAATCAGCTGGCTCCAAGGCAGGATGGGATGGCACTGGGGAAACACTTGAAGGCAGCAGCTAGAGCAAAAGGGGCAAAATGCAAGCCCCTTCTCCATCCCTTATATTATACAAAGGCCACCCCCGCCACCTTCAGGGTGGGTGTAGCGCTCACAAAATGTCCTTGCCCTCCTTTGCACAGGATGAGGATATTTACAAAGTAAGAACCCTGCCTCCCTGCTGAGTCTCTCAGTTAAACTTCTAAACTTCTCAAGTTGCCGCAATGTATCCACCATTACAACCACTGAGCTACAAAGAAAATTAAACAGGAAGGAGAGAGAAACAATTGTTTAGAGAAATACAATAGTGAAGGCAGAATATTCTTAGGGGTACAGAGTAGATGCTTCTAAAATACTTGTTAAGTAAAGAAATAAAAACAAAACTGGAAAAAAAGGGGCTGCTATAAATACAGCCCTGTCCTATTTGTGATCCAGAGGAGGCCTTGATTGTGGATCAATCCTGCCTCATTCCTGCAGGTGAGATGAGGTAGCTCTGGGCGGTGAGGCTGCCACCTGAGCCTCTTGTGTTGGAGTGTCATGCTCTTCTTTTCATGCTAGCCTGGATGTCACTGGTCCACATTTGTTGGAGTTTGTATTTGGCAAAGACATCACCAACTTGTCTATCTTTGCTAGCTAGTGGATGAGATGCCCCAGCAATACACACAGTGAGTTGGCTCAGATGTCTTCCTTTCATTGCTTAGAAAGAAATAGCTGCATTCAGATAATGTACCAATCCTGGGGGTCATCTGGTTGCTAGAATGGATACTGTGTTGCTCACCCAACATCCAATCCCTGACTGATTCTTCCTTTGTAACAAAATCCCAAATTCTATCTGAAACTCATTCTTCCCCTATATAACATGGGGAAAAGCAATTCTCTTTCCCTCTCTAGGAGCAGATCTGATAGCAAGCTGAGCCTCATCTTCTTCTCCCTTTGCCATTTATGACTTGGCAATAGGCATGCAAGATGTAAGGGGACATCTTCAGCAGGGAGCTACTCTCCAACATAAACTACGGGAAAAACGAAGGTGAAACTGACCTTAGGTGGAACTGGAATTAGGAAGTCACATTTCATCAAGATGTTGTCTCATTACCTCTTGACTAGGTTTCCCTAACTACTGGCATTACTCTCTCAAATGGCTTCTCTGTGAGGTGAGTGCTGGCCCCCAGGCCCAGGATAACCTCTATGTAGTATCACAGCCTGAGAACGGTGACTCCTACCCCAGCTTCAGTTAGGAAATTCCTGAGAAACAATTATAGTCAGGCTGGCTTGGGTGAAGTGCCCATCCCGACTGATTACTATGGCTCTGTTAGCTTTTCATCACTGTGACAAAACCTGAGCAAAACAATTTAAAGGAGGAAAGGCTTATTTTAACTCACAGTCTCAGATGTTTTAGTCCATGGTCTGACGTCTGCATGACTTTGGGCCTGTGGGGAGGCACAAGTGGTAGAAGGATGTGGCAGGGGAAAGTTGCCCACCTCGTGGCAGCTGGGATGCAGAGAGGGAAAAAAAAAAGGAGCTGAAAATAAGACATACTCCTCAAAGACATGCCCCCCATGACCTACTTCCTGCCACTGAGCCCCACCTCTGAATACCTGATTCATCTATGAGCTCATTAACGATGTTCACGCTCTGTTGACCCAGTGACCTCTTGAAGCCTCCCTCTGAAATTGCTACATTGGGGATCAAGCCCTCAGTACATGAATACCTCAGCAGTGACCAAAGGGATGCAATTTTCTGGTAAGCTCATTTTGTCTCACTCCTCAATCCATCACTAGCCATACAGGTGGGTCATATAAGAAGGCACCAGCCTCCAGCAATTCCTGAAGGAGTTTTGCTGAAGATTACCAAGAGAGTAGCACCCTTGCTCTTAATCAGGTACTATGTGAAGACAATTTCTCTTCTAGAAGTGAGCATAAGACTGCTGAAGATATTTTGCAACCATGAGGACTGTCAGGTAACACAGAGAGGAGGACTTATCTTAGGGTGCAGAAGAGAAACAG
This sequence comes from Cuniculus paca, assembly GCA_004365215.1. Taxonomy (NCBI): domain Eukaryota; kingdom Metazoa; phylum Chordata; class Mammalia; order Rodentia; family Cuniculidae; genus Cuniculus; species Cuniculus paca. The sequence goes on along the minus strand of RJWT010020759.1, from coordinate 481 downwards.
CTGGGGATTCCATCCTGAAGAGTGTCCTTTCTCAGGTCTTTCCATCAATAACTGTTTTTTCTTTAAAAATGTTTTAATTGGTTTTTTTATAACTTGCAGCTACAATCACTCTAACTGGTGTGAAGTATGTGGTGATGGGAGGGGTACCATTTTAGAAATAAAGAAGGAATGCTGGCTCCTGAAGAAACTGCACCAAAATGAGAGTGCTTAGTAGCCTTCACGAAGGACATCAATGGGACCAAGAGAACCATTTGCCTGAGATTCAAATAGGAGAGCATGGTCTTGGACTTTGGCTGATGTTCAGTGGAAAACTTGGGTGGGAGGCAGGGTGAGGCCTCAGCATAATTAATGACTGTCTCAAAAATTAATTAATGCCACCAATTCTGAGGGTGGAGGGCAGAGTCTGAGGGTAAGAGGCCTCATGGCAGTGCACAGAGAACTTGGTTGCCCTGTGGGTCAATTCTGGTTCTTCAAGTCAGAA
>RJWT010020758.1:0-17846 GCA_004365215.1 Cuniculus paca | reverse complement strand
GGCGAAAAATATAGAAACACTGAAAGAACAAAAATCCCTTCAGAATATTTTAGGGTTTCTAATGCAAAGGTTAGCATGTAATTACAGAAACATGTAAGGTGAAAATAGAGTCTTATAACTAGTAATGGTGTAAGTGAACTATCTTTCTCTGCAATAATTCAAAATTTGCTGCACTCACCCAGCTCCCCCAAAGTTGACTTTTCCCAAGGTAAAGAAAGTATAAGAAAACGTATTTAATGTTTAGAAGAGTGGATTTCAACTGGGGAGATTTACCCACCCAGGGAATATTTGGCTGGATCTGGAGGCATCTGTAATCACAACCCGAAGTGTGCTGCTGACACCCAGCTAGCAAAAGTCAGGGATGCTGAAAAATACTGACAACCCTCCACAACAGAGAATTATCTAGCCCCAAATGCCTGACCTTTGAGGTTAAGACCATGGTTTACAAGTACAGTCATCTATCCTTTAACAGTAGAATACATTTTTAAAAATACAACAATAGGGAATTTACACTGTATGTCTAGTACAGAGTATATTTACAGAAACCTAGATGGTGTGGCCTACAATACAACTATGGCAGTATTGGCGAACCTTTTAGAGACCAAGTACCCAAGCTGCAAGCCCAAACCCACTTATTTATCACAAAGTGCCAACAAGGCAATAAAACCTGAATGTTGGAGTTTTAGTTTAGAAAAAGAAAAAAACAAACAAACAAACGTTATCCAATGATCGGCTGTGGTGTGTGCCCGCTGCGGCATGTATGCCACAGGTTCGCTTCCACTGACCTAAGCCATATAGTATTCACCACGGCATACACTATCCAATGTTAACCAAAATGTAACTGTGAAGGTGTATAATCACCCAACTTCTGAAAAACTGTCCAATAGGTCGGAAGGCTCCCGGGCTGTCCACACTTCCCCCAGACCAATTCTACTTTCTGATTCAGGATAGTCTCTGGAGGAGTCACCATTAAATAACTTATGAATTAAAAAGACACAAAGGACACAGAAGACTATATTTGTGAATAAACTTGAAAGTGTTTTTAAATTTTAGCTAACATAAGGATGATAACTTATTATACGAACACAATACCAATGATATTCTATACATTTTGTAGTAGTAATAACAGATATGGTACAATTAATGTCTATTTACTGACCCTTGCTTGCTGAAAATCTCTCAAGATTTTCTTTTCTCCAGAGTTCTAATTAGACACATTGAGTTAACTACATGTATCCTTTACTGGACACGTGTTCTGCAGTTTGTCTTAAAGCCTGGGGAAGGCTGGCAGCAGTGCAGTCAATGCCATCACTCTTGAGAGGCTTACTTTCTAATAGGACAGAGCAAGAAGCAAGTCAACAAACAGCATGAAATCTGGTGATGGCAAGCATTACCCAGATTCAATTACAGTAACAAGGCGAAAAGTAGCTGCCTGGACACTTTCAATGGATGGGTCAAGGAAGGTTTCTCTGTGACAAAGTCATTTAAAGTCAGGGAGAGATCAGGTACACAAAAGAAGTATGTTCCAGGTAAAAGAAAAAGAAAGTAGGAAAAAACCTAAAACATAAACAAATTTAGCACAGCCAAGGTAAGAAAGTCAGTGTAGCCTGAAGGGGTAGGAAGGTGATGACATGGGGTAGTAGAAACAGACAGTTGTCTAACTATAAAGAACCCTGGAGACCCTGGTAACAGAGTTGGATTTTAAGAGCAACATGGGCTGGGTATATGGCTCAATGGTAGAACACATGCTTAGCATGCAAGAGACCCCCAACCCCCAGCAATAACAGCAACAAAATTTGCTGGGCACAGTAGCTCAGGCCTATAGTCCCAGGTACTCAGGAGACAGAAGCAGGAAGATCTCTTGAGCCTGGACATGCAGGATCTGGACAGCACTGTAAGATCTTCTCAATAATTACATAAATAAATGACAATGTGAAGCCACCTTCAGGGTTCCATAGCCTTATCTTGTCACTTCACCTAGTTCAAGAAGAAAATGGCTTGTATTAATGTGGGATCAGCAGAGATGAGATGGAGATATATAGATAAAGATATAGATATAGATACAGATATAGATATAGATATATTGTCTTTTCGAGACAGGGTTTTGCTATGCAGTTTAGGCTGACCTTAGACTCACCTTGTAGCCCGGGCTGATCTCAAACTTGCAACAATCCTCCTGCCTCAGACTCCGAGTGCTGGGCTTACAGGAGTGCATCACCATGCCCAGCCTGAGAGGAGTATTTTGAAGGTAGAAACAAACAACATATGCTGATGAATTTGAAGACATTAAGAAACACAACATATTGATGGGTGCAGAAAGAGATGAATCGAGTTTAGCTTGAACAGCTGGGTAGATGATTCTCCCAAGAATTCTGAGTGGCAGAGACCGTAAGTTTTAGAACTATAAACAAGGTGACTGGTCATTTTGGTTTCCTAAAATGTGGGATTTTCTCATTAAGCAAAAATGTCCCAGGAAACCAAGAGGAGCTGATCACCCTAGGTATAAATTAAGAGTTCTTTGCTGACCATGCTAAATGAGAAAGGCCCGCTAGGCATCAATGCAGAGACATCAAGAAGGACATGGAAGTACTAGTAGCCTGAGCAAAGTTTGAACAGAAGATACAGAACTGGGAACCACAAGAATACATAGAAGGTATTTAAAATCCAAAAACTAGATGGCATTGCTTCGGAGAGAGAAGAGGGCCCAGAACAGAGCTGGTGTTTCTCTTTTTCAAAAATAATGGACTTAAGAATGCCACCTTGGTCAGGTTCTTTATCTATATAACAACTGACTTTCAGACTCCCTATTTCGACTCTCATTTTTCAGAGATTACCAAGAACTCAAAAACACAAAGTAAAATTCACATTTCAGATGTTTCTGAGCAACGTAATTTAAGCTATTCTGCTTAAAACCCTGGATTCTAACATCCCTATATTATATATGTTCTCTGGGTTTCTGTCCTAAGGGTCACAGAGCAGCTCAGCTGCATGGATCAGGTTTATCATTCATTGTTTCTCTGTCTTGTCCAAAGATTCTCTAAAAACAAATCCCAGTATTGCTACTGCCACGTTTGACCTCATTTCTCCTATGCCCAGCCCTACTTCCCCTTTTAACTGATTATATTCAACAAGCATGACCCTCAATTTGCACAATCAAAAAACCAAACTCTCACAATAGAGAAAAGAAACCCAAGAAAACGGGTCTCTGAGGGCAAGTTTTGGTTGACAGGGGGCTGGCTGTTCAATCCATTAGTATGGTTGCAAAGATTCCTAACACCCTTGGCTACAAAACTGAGTGCACTGGTATTCACAGAAAAAGGACAATTACCAAAGTGACTCAACAGATGGCCCATTTAAATCATGAGATTGATACAATGTGTCTGCTGACCTATTTTAAATAACTAAATAAGAACCTCCCAATTGGCCAACTTGTGATAGAAAACATCAAATGCTTACAGCTGACCTTCAAACCTAACTGTCCAGTCAATCCAGGCAGAGATAAGAGAACTTAAAAAACCAAAGTGATCAAAATAGGTACTGAGGTTTGAAATGGTTGTCAGCAGAATTCTTTGGGACATTGTATGAATCCACTCTTTATTGGAAGGGCAATCATCCTAGGATAGGGAAGACATGGTTGGGGCAAAAAAGAAAGTAAGGTGAGGGAGGAGAGGAAGAGAAAACATAACAGGAGGAGGAGGAGAAAAGATAGAACAGGATAAGGTAAGATGACTGCCCACCAGGAAAAGTCTCCCCAAAATGATAACATAACTGAGAGAAATGAAGTAGGGAAGTTATGGATGGGAGGACTGAGTATTGTTAAAATGTCTAATTTTTACAAATTGAAAATGGATTCAATGAAATCTCAGTTAAAAATCTAGCAGTGCTTAATGGTGGAAAACAAAGATAAGTAAATGCTAAATTTTATATAAAAATGCAAAGGATCCAAGGTCACTAAAAAAATGAGATTGGAGAACTAACCTATCTGATTTTAAGACTTATTATAATGCTGAAATAAGAAAGTGTATAGTTTGTATAAAACACACAAGCAGACAAGTGGAAAACAAGAGACTCACATATACTTGGCCAACTGATTTTCAAGCCAGACACCAATTCAGTTCAACAAGAAAGAAGACCCTTTTCTGCAAAGGGCATTAGACATACATATAAAAAAATAAAAATAAAATGAAAGCTGAACAGTTGCTTCATTACATACACACAAAATTAGGCCTAGGTTACACCTAAAGGCAAAAGATAAAAACCAGAAGCTTCTTGAAACAAACATAAGACATTATATTCCACCAGGTGTGGTGTCACATGCCTGTAATCCCAGCACTTGGGAGGCTGAGGCAGGAGGATCACTGCAAGTTGGAAACCAACCTGAGCTACAAAGTGAGCTCAAGCCCAGCCTGAACCACATAGTGAGACCCTGTCTCAAAAAGACCCCCCCCCAAAAAGCATATTCCTCATATTGGATAGGAAAAGTTTTCTTAGATAACACAGCAAAACACTAATCATAAAAAATACTCAGTAAGTTAAACGTATTAACCTTTCTATGGCTAAATATTTTTTGAAAAACTAATAGTAAGAATGTGGAACAATTGAAGCCTTCATGAAATGAAGTGCCAATGCATCTATAAAATGGTACAACCACTTTGGGGATTTCTAATCAAATAAAACTTAAGTCTACCCTATGACTTAACAATTCTATTCCTAGGTAACAGTAAACAGAAATGAAAGTGTATGTCCATGGAATGACTTTATAAGAATGTTTATAGCAACTTTATTCATAACAGCCCAACAACTAGAAACAACTCAAACCTTAATAGCTATGCATTTTATTGGATGTATGCTGTATCTACATTTAAATTTTTATGGGATTTTGTTTGCTGATGCTAACCACAAACTTTACCACTGGACTATACTCTCAGCCCCACCTCCCAAAAAAAAACTTTATGAAAAACAAGTAGAGCTAGCGATATGTCTCAGTAGTACCATACTTGCCTAGCATGTATGAGGCCCTGTGTGATATCCCCAACAACACACACACACGCATACGCACATAAAGGTACTAGATGGGCAGGGTAGTATACACCTATAATACAAACACCTGTGGGACTCAGGCGCATAATGAGTTTGAACCCAGCCTGGGCTACATTGGGAAAACCTCCCTCCAAAATCAATCAATCAATCAATCAATCAATCAATCAAGAGCAAAGAATAAAGATATGAAAGATTGCTAGAGTAATCATCACTCTCTCCTGCTTTTTGTTCTGCCAACACTGGAAGGAAGAAGAGACAGAGTGGGAAGAATCTGAAAGGAAGTAAGAATGAGAGACTGTGTGCTGGAGAGAACAAGAAGTGGGGGGCATTTACACGCACTGAAAAAGTATGAAGAGATGAAGACGAAAGAGACAAAAAAAATGACAAGACTAAAAGATTCATAATCCAGAGAAAGTGAGAGAGTCTGGGAGAACAGAACAAAACAGGTTAATTATGAAAAGGAAGAGGGCTTCATAAAGTATAGAGTTAAGAACAGAGGAAAAGAAATGGAATTGGTAATCTTGAGAAGTACCTTTACTCTCCAGCAAGTTAAACCCTGGGCTCACCAAAAAAATTAGCTTTGCTTCGTTCCTCTTCCTGAAGCCCAGAGTCAATCAGTTACCTTTGATCCTCAGGCATTTTTCCATTCCTTTGTGCCACCCAAAGGAAACTCACAGGGAGCCTTGAGTTACTACTGTGGGATGGATACAACACTGGCCTAAAATACTGAGAGAATGACTAGTCAATGATCAGACTCTTGTCTTCTAAATGATACATACATTATGTCAACACAGACTAACTTTCACACAAAGAAATGTATACAGGCCCATCTGTCTTTTTAAACAATTTGATTTGCTACTATTAAAAAATGACTACACATTTGGTCCTTTACTTGCTCATCTTTAAAATGGAGATGGCCTACATACAATAAACAAAAGAATATTTTTTGGTGAGAGGAGTAGGACCGGGGCTTGAACATAGTGCCAAATACTTAGCTATATCCCCATCCCTTTATATTTTTACTTTGAGACAGGGACTCATTAAGTTGTCCGAGCTAGCCGCAACTTGTGATCCTCATGCCTCAGCCTCTTGAGTACACTAGGATTACAGGCATGCACAACACCTAGAGCTAGAATCTTTACAACAGTCAAACATTCTAAATATGAACCATTGTATCAGGGTTAAATTACCCATAGGAAGAACTTAACACTAAATAGTCCATAAGGGAGCTAATTCCACCTTTTGCACAGAATCAAAATACTCTCCTCAGAGTAGATACAAAAAATTATCTCCCATGTAGCATAAACAAGTTCTGATTCTTGGATTACAATTTTAGATGTTCCCTTCCCTTTGAATGTTTGAGTAATTTTGAAGACTATGATTCTACCCTAATTTCAAACAATGTAAAGCCTGAATAACCACCTCTCTTTTGAAGGAGGAAAATTCTAACAAGAGTTAAAATATTTTCGTCAGAGTAAATCAGTTACATTCCTTACTACTGAATACTTCTTGCTTTGTTCTATTTTGCTTTAGAGATACTGGCAATTGAACCTAGGGCCTCATACATGCTAGACAAACATGCTACTACTGGGCCACCCCCACCCCAATCCTTGCTGTACACTTCTTTTTCTCATTCAGCAAAAACATCACTGCCAAACTTAACATAATCTCTTTTTTTTAACGGGTCCTAGCTTTAACACTGTACTTCTTAAAAATTCAAAATTTCTGAAAACAAGTGCTACGAATCACGCACTGCCTTTCAAAGTACTTTGATTTCAATATATATTGGAAAGGAAAGAGCAGGTTACGTGAACTCAGACATGTCTCTAATCAAGCAGTCTTGTAATACATGGCATAATCAGCCCATCTCTTCCCTTTAGCAGAACAAGCTGCTGACAGCGATTAGTCTTCTGAAACAAGCCCAACATGCTTGTCAATGTAAGCGATTGGCCAGTCATAGGGAAAGTCAAACTCCATGATATGGTATTTTTAAGAGTTTCCCATTAGAGTCAACACAGGTTTACTATGAAATGCAATGAAGTTCTTCTGATCTTGCATTTCTGATGAGGAGCTGCTGCCAGGGCGGAAGCATTTGCAGGCCTGCTTCCAAATGTGAGATGGCACTGCCCCACTGCAGGAGGCACACACTATCTTGCAGAAGAAGCAGCCTTTTCACCCACAGGTGTTGATGACGTCACAGTTCTGCTTTCTAGTCCCGTAATACACTTAATTACTCAGTTACTTGGGAGAAAGGGAAAGGAAATGCCTTTTACCCCCTTGAAAATTCTCTTACAAATTATATTTCTTGTGGTCCAGGTCACTAACTTTTCCATGAGCAATCTTTCACATCAATGAGCACAGGTTTCTAAAAGCCTAAAGGCAAACAGTTAAATCTCAAATCACAAAGCAGCACTCTGTACAGAAAGCTCGACAAAAGCTACAAGTCCACATGTCAGAGAAATGGTCCTCTTTCTGAACAAGAAATCAGACTGAGTCTCTCTGAAGTAATCACAACAAAAGCCTCTGTGTGTGTGTGTGTGTGTGTGTGTGTACAAGAACTTCATGGCTTTGCCAATAAAAACTACTGTTGTATATAAAAGACTCTTGTGTTTGTAGACATGAAATACCAACAACTCATTTTAAAGTAATGCGCTAGGACACTCAGGCAGAGAATAACAGGAAGATAGTACTCCCCTCCCATTTATGACACTTTACTAAAAAGCATTTTTGCATCTGGTATCTTGTTTGGGGAAATGCAAGAAGGACTGTGGACAGCATTCCTGAGTAGGTTGTGAAGATACTTTTCAAAGAGACCACATAGTTTTACAAAGCTGACAAAAACAATGAGGCTCTCTGCTCTTAGAGAAAAAACTTAATAAAGCCTAAATTATGCATTTTCTCTTATGCAGAAAAACAGTTGAGAAACTAAGAACCTATGCTGTAGACCACTGTGTTCTCCCGGATTTGAAAGCTACAGAGAATTAACCACAGATAGTGATGTTAAGGGTCTGAAAAAGAAAGATCATTAACTACTACGGATTTCTTTCCTCCTCGCACTCCTCATCCCTTTCCCCCACGACCCACTCTTTTTTTCTTGTCTGTCAAGCACTGAAGCTTAGAGATCCAGGGGTATGCTTTGCCCTTTTCATCTAGAAATACTATACCAGAAAACAGACTACCAAAGAGCACCACAATACTGCCTTTACCATAATAAAGAAAGTGAACTCGATAATGAAGCTTATAGATTGAGCAGTTGGGACAGATACCTGAAGTAATAAAGTGAAGAAAGCAGAAGTACAAAAGAGTCTAGATTCTCTCCTGCCAGATTTCACACATTGAACTGCCTTTCTTGCAAAAGACTATATCCCTGTGTGCCCATGAAGTTACTCCTGAAGCGATTATTCCTAGCTGTGGTTTCACCTCTGAAGGATTCCAAGAATCTCAAAGACTGTGGCAAATTTTCAGAACAAAATTTCAATTCAACCAAGTCACAGAGATCCAAAAAACCAAGAAGACTTGTAAATAACCTTGTAGAGAATAAGACTACTCTCTCAACTCTTCTCTTAAAATCTGAAGAGAAAATACTTTCTCACTTCTCCAAAGAAATAGTCAGACTGTGGTGTATTACAGGAGGAAAGGTTCAACTGATTTATTTCATAGCTTCCTGACAGATTTAGTGAAAAGGGAATTCACTGGATAGGAAATTAGAAGGACTATTTTGAAGTGAAAATGAAGGCTGAGGAAGTAGCAACAGAGTACTTGCCTAGCACATAAAGGCCTTGAGTTCAATCCCCAACACTGCGAAAACAAAACAAAACAAAAAAGGTCAAAAGAGAAAATGAGCCTTTTATTTTCTTGCAGTGAACAAGTCAGCAAATGAATCTGACAAGCTATCTCATGAACCTCAGACTTTGATGAGGACATGGTAGTTACCTGTTATGACTCGTATCAACACAAAAGCAATTAAAGGAGAAATAGCAGAGTTTTTTTGTTTTTAGCCCTAACACCACCAACACACCCCTGTGCTGAAGTTGAACTCAGGGCCTTAAACAAAAGCCCTACCACAGAGCTACAATTCTGCCTCCTCTTTTTGAGACAGGATCCCTTTAAATTGCCCAGACTAGCCTGAACCTTCCAACCCTTCAAGCTCAACCTCTCCAGTTTCTGGTATGACAGGCTCCCGCTACTACATCCAGCTAGGTTTTACTCTTTAGATTAAAAATTCTTTAAATGAATTCATTTCTAATTTCTTCCTAGTTTAGACCTGCCCCTTCATTTTTGCCTAAACTTGGTTTTATTATCATCCTCCACTTCTCTCAACAAAGGAGAAGGAATTAGAGATGGAAAGAGAAATAGCACTTTGAAGGAGTAACAATGAGGGCTGAGATACCAATTGTAGACAGTATCTAAATGCTCTGAAGAGATTATATTGGAATCTCACCTATAACAAAAACCTATCAGTTCGTCTTTGTCTAGTAGTAAACTCAATACAATCAGTAACTCACTGATAAAGAGATCTCACAGTAAATTAAGAGATCTGTAGCAAATATACAGATGGAGACAATATTTACGTTACTACCACTAGGGCTTAGAAGAGAACTAAAATAATACTACTAAATGTTATGCAATGAAACCAACACATGTACAGGAAAAAAAAAAAACAAAGAAAAGTTCTGAACTACTGAGCATGATATTAAAAATTTCTGTCCCATGAAGCCACCCGTGAGAAAAAAAAGACAGGAAAAAATATAATTATTATTTATTAGTAATGACATTTTAAAAACAAAAATCTGCTTTCTTCAACTACTTAAATGCTAAAATCACCACTTGAAGCCTAAAACTAAATTTACATTGTAATACCAGTGACAAAACTTACACACATTTTTCAACAATTGGTTAAAAAATAATTTTCGAGTTGTCTATATTGCCTAATACAATTTAAATCAGACTGTTGATGGAAGACGTTGCAATTACAAAAGTGAGATCCAGCAAACTGCTGCTGTCTATCCAAAGAATCTTCAAAACCAGGGCCTCATACCTACTACTAACATTAACAACTGCTGAAATGTATTCCTTTAAAAATACTCACTTTCTTCCAGGGGTGGAGTTTCCCAAAGAATTAAAGGCTAAAATCTAAAGGGAAGTTGATCCAAAACAGAGTAACACCACAAAAGGCAGACTTCCTTCAAAGCAACTTTTACACTCTTTACTTGGTTGAGAGGGCAGAGGACAAAGCTCTCAACATTTGCTCTGCTTATACTACAAAGGGTTCAGAACAAGAAACTGTGGGGGTCATTACTGGCCAATTGGCTGAAGTGCACCACTGGTCTTGGAGAATGCCTCTGTTAAGCTCCGACACTTGAAAGAAGCCCATTGGAAGTCAAGAAGGCTGTGGCATACCAAGCTATTTTCAGCTTCAGAGGAGGCCAGCAAGCAAACACTCGGAAATTATCAAAACGCCACAATGGACAAATACTTTCAGATCAAGGGAGATATATGTTGCTTACATGAATGTCTGCAGCATAATGATTTGAAAAAACAGAATAAGTCAAATTACCATAAACTGAAGCATGACAGAATGCTAGTGGGATAATCAGAGAGACCTGAGTTCGTACAGAATTGAGAAACTTTTGCAATGTAGCACTGCTGACTTCTTAAAATTGCTATGGGGAAGGAGAAGGGAGGAGGGAGCACAGAAAACAGACCATTATTATATTAGAAATAATTTTTAAAACTCAAGAGGGACTCTGACATTCATTTATCCCTTGATAATTACCATCTGCAGCCTTTGATGCCTTTTCTCTCTTGTCTTTCTATTGTGATAGCACAGGTCATTCCTTTCTAAAGTATGTTATTCTCCTCTTTCTACATAGTAGCATATTTTATAGAATGCCCTCACTTAAAAAAAGCAAAAACAAAAACAAAAACAAAATTCACATTTACTGCTAAGAGTATGCCCTGCACAAGAAATTTTCTCCCTAATAAATCGATGGAAGCAAAAGTTAACTGCAATAGGATAGAGTTCAGTTATTTCTTTAGGAGACTCTTTCTTTACCCTTTGATAAAAAAAGTCACAACCAAGCCAGGTATGGTGGTGCACTCCTGTAATCTCAGCACTAGGGAGGCTGAGACAGAAGGATCCTTGCAAGTTTGAGACCAGCCTGGGCTGTGAAGTGAACTGAAGGCCAGCCTGAACTGCATAGAGAAACCCTGTCTCAAAAAAACCACACCAAAAAAAAAAAAAAAAAAAAGAGAGAGAGAGAGAGAGAGGGGAGGCGAGGCGAGGCGTCACAACCAGTAGAAATAAACTCTAACGGTGTTGTTGAAGATAGTAAGTTAAATAGATGCATACCATATATAGGTATTTAACAGTCTGACATCACTCCAGCCAACCCCTAATTAATATTTATAGTGTGGATTACTCCTCCCTCCCTTTTTAATGGTGTGCTCTGTGTTCTATAACCATATATTATTAACTAATGTTAATAAAGGCCATTTCTGAATAGCAAAAGTATAGTTTTCTTTTTCAACTTTATTGAATTTTTCTTAAGTATGTTTCATTTTTTAGAAGATATTCTTAAAATCTGCTGAGATCAGAGTGTTAACTAAAATTTCCTTGATTCTCTGAACAAATACGACTGAGATGTTACTCCAAATGATCATCAAAATATAATTATGTATGAATGCTGGAGCATAGCCTGAATCTTTACAGACAATACACTATACACATATACCGTAGATGGACATATACTGGTTTCTCTATCTTTAAAATGAGCCCACTGTATAGCAGTAAAACAATGGAGTTGCCATCAAATTTTATGGTGGAGCAAATACTTTGACAAAACAGAGACAGTTGGTCTATATGCTTATACTGTTAAGTAGGGCTTTCCAGATTGTAAGGGGACCCGTAAGTCCACAGACCAAAATAATTCTACTAAACTGGTTTGAGAAGAAAATTATTTTTTAAAAAAATGAGAGTGGGATGCTTTCCTCATGGATTAGCATTCTTTCAGAAAATTGAGAAGGCATTTGTTGGTGAAGGAGATAAAATCAAACATAAAATTCCTTTAGATATTTTCTACCCATTAAAAACTTTGAAATTGCTGACTATAGTTTTATAGTCACTGCACCCACTAGCATAAGACAGCCACTTCCACAGAAAAAAATTATTTATCCAAATAATCCAGAAGCCATAAAGTAATGTTAAATTCTCACTATAGAGAAACTATTCATACCCTCTATTTAGGTATTCCTTAATGACTCGATTATTTACACAACACACAAACTAAGGGTGACAACAAGGGTGATTTGTTTTTTATACTGAAGCAAGGTGTTTTAGCTCCTAATTACAAAAAGAAAGTAAGTAAAAAGTTAATTGGGTACTAAATAAATCCATATGATAAACAGGATCACAGTTCTTAATGAAGAGACACTCTTGATAACACAGCCTAATTTCTTAATAAGAAGGTCTTTGTGATTTGTATTAGGGAAAAGAGGAACCTTATTTAGTATCCACTAACAAAATATATTTAAAAATCTATTTTTCTTAGAAACTTACTCTAAAATCTTCCAATTTAAGTCTGTGGGTATGTTAACAATAATTTTATAATTTGAAGCTCTGATTTTCAACAACTCCAAAATAATGGGACAAAGTCAACCTAGCAGCAATGCCCTAGCCCTAGATTAACAAAGACAAACTAACTTACATGCATGCACACATACACCCACAGATCCAAAATAGTGGTTATGCCTACAAAACACAAAATTACACAGTGAGCCATGGCATTCTTCTACTTGCTGCCAAAAGATGTGTTCTACTGAGATGCCCACCCACATATATCCAACATGAAAATAAAGATTTATTCACATATTAAAAAGTCAACTCACATTACAAAGTTGAAAATCTGCTCTTTTTGTTATGAATGGATAAATCTGCTCATCTTGCTCTCCTCAGAACAAACACAATAAGACAGACAATAAGTGCTAGAAATAATCCCTGACATACCCTCAAAGAAACCCAGAAGAAAAGAATGAATTAAAAGGCTTACTCTCAATCTAGGAAAGGCTTTCACTTTACCTCCACCCCCAAGGGGCTTATAAATGTCTTCAATTTTAGAATGAACACAATTAAGAGTTTTGCTGTAAGTTGAAATATGTGAAATTAAAAAAAAAACTTTTAACCTTTTTAAACATAATTTAAAATACTGTCAACTTATTCAGTAAACACACAAAAAAAATGACTTTCATCTCCTTCACCTGGTACATAATAGGTCTCAGTAAGTCTGTTGACCTATCACTTCAAGAAAAGAAAAAACATCAAATTTCCATTCTAAATATCAGAGAGATATTAATGAGGAGGATAAACTAGAAAGAAGCAAAACAAACAGGTTGTAAGCATCTTGACTTTCCCACTGCCTCAGTTGTGCCCAGCTCCAGGTACCAAGATAACCCTACACTCCCCTTCTTCCTAGAGGTATGCAGGGACAATGACCAGGAGTCAGGAGTCAGGCAACAGCTCCCACTTTATTCCAGAAGGAAAGGATATAAAGCAAGAAGGAATCTTCTAAAATAGTCCTGGGAAATCAGAACTGCTTGTAAATGTGAAATATTCCACTGCTCTTTCATTCTGTCTGGTGAAGAAATCTACTACCACTGTTTCCCCTCTATAATACTTTCAAGCTCAAAGAATAAGTTTCTAATTCTCTCAGTCACAGAATAAAGAGCAGAAAAACAGTCCAGATAATTTGTGCCAATTTAGATGATTCATGTATTGCTTTCCCAGACTAAATGTTCTAAGGCCAGTGCTTTCAAGTCAATAAAAGTACGGAGAGCAGGACCTAATTACAGATCTGAGTCACTGTCTAGAAGTTCCCTTAGTCCAGTGGGCTCTCCCCACAAAGGCAACATTTCATTTAGAGGTATAAAAACACCCAAGTCTGCAAGGCCCTTTATAGATTAAACCAGAACAAAAACAAAGAATAAGACACAATGCCATTCAGCAAAACAAAAAGGAAGGAAACAAAAAAGTAGTATCAGTGAATTAAATACATTTTTCTAAGAAATTTTCCAAAACAGGCTTTTAACAAATAGCCAAACATAAAAGCCAGAACCAATGGTGTATACTTATAATTCCAGCTACCCAGAAGTCCGAGACAGGAAGATCACAAGTTTGTGGCCAGTCTAAGAAACTCACTGAGATGCTATCTTCAAAACAATTTTTGAAGGGCTAGGGACATAGCTCAGGAATACAGCGCTTGCCTAGCATGTATGAGGCCCTGGATTCAGTCCCCAGTCCCTAAAAACAAAAATAAAGCAAATGTAACGTTCGAGTTTTTTCAATAAGAAAACAGACACAAAGCATATTGCAGGATCTTACCTTACATATTTGTAGAGCCTTTACGGACCTAATGTCTGAAACAGCACACTCTCTTAAAAACATTGAATATTGTCTCTGAAAGCCAGAGATTTAGCACTGTTTTCAGAGACAGACTATTTTATCTACTAAATGGCAATACTTAAGCATAAGTAACTTTTAATTTAAGATTTAGGTTCACAATAGAAAAGCTAAAGACCATTTCATTTAGACCAAATTTTTTTCAAGAATCCTTTAAAACAACAACGAAATACATGCATGAAGCACAAAAACCTAAGATTTCACTTCAATAAATGATATTCTTGTCTTTTTTCTAAAACATGGATATGAGATATATGAGTTAAGGAGAAGAAATTCTTCTGAGTTTGCTTTCTTCTCAAATCATAAACATTTAAACAAAAATGACACCATGAGCCAAACATGGTGGCACATGTCTATAATCCCAGCTCCTGGAGAGGGTAAGGCAAGAAGACTGCAATTTAAGGGCAGTATGGGCAATTTAGCAAGACCATGTCTCCAAATAAAAGTTTTAAAAGGGCTAAGGATGCAGCTCAGTGGTAGAGCTTGTCAAACATGCATGAAGTCCTGGGATCAATCCTTAGTATGCCCCCACACACAAAAAGACTGAGGAAAAAAATGGAAATTCTCTTTTAATTATCATAAGCCTTTCTCTTACACTTTATCAGCAGTCTCTCATGTTGAAAGGTTTAATAATTTCTGAAGGGAAGTGACTATTCAGTTCTGTGGAAGCAACATTCCAAATAAGAACAAAGGGTGATACAAATACTCCAGCAGTAAAAGAATGAGGTTTTTTAATGTAGAAGCTAAAGACTTAAAGTACATTTCATGCAAGAAAGACACAAAATGATCTCTATGATCACAGAATAATGAAATAAGAGAATAATGAAGATTTTCAAGGAAGCTCCCAAGCAACCAAGGTTCTGTTCGGTTTCGAAGTACAGCTTTCAAAATTCAGACAAGTGGGTATCTCTTCTATACCCTGCCACCAACAGAAGTACCGACGGACACACCAGTTAATTTAGAAAGCATAGCGCTGTAGGTCTAAAAGTAAATTGACACAATACAAAAAAATACATAAACTTACTTAAGTTTGTGTTCTGACCTCTCTGATGAATAAAACTATTTAAAGGAAATAGCAATCAACATACTTTGAAAAAGAATAACTGATGATGCAGTTTGGTCTAAAAAGTGTCCTGTACATTCCAAACTGTATAGGGATGCGAAACAGGTAAGAAAATGAACTGAGTGGCAGACCAGGTAGCTGAGGAAAAGTGCTTTGCAGCAAAAAGCTGTGCATATATTGTTTCAAACTCACCAACCATTTAAAATCTAAAACATTTATTATATATCACTCAGATACTTAATAATAGATCTTTGCTAAGTATCTAAGAAGAAATGCATAGCCTCCTTCAGTGACCTTGAATTTATTTTGAACTTCTTTGTGATTTTAAATAAATGTACACAGCATCTACATGTACCCCAAGTTAAACAGCATACAAAAATCATACAATATATGATAAAATGTGCAAATAAAGGTCTGGGAATAACAAAGACCAAATACAGTACAATAGTTCCATGAGGGTAGAGAAAGGGAACTGCTATTAGGAAGGATGACCCTGAGTTTTTAGCTGTTTGGTGGGCTTGATAAACATTCAATGTCTCTAATGTGTTGGGACTAGATACAAATGGATATTATGTTATTCTTCACATAATTTTTACATTTGAAAAATTCATATTTTCTCAAGAAAAAAGAAATTAGAAATATGGGTTTAGATTATTCTAGGAAAACACGAAGTACAGCTGTATACATTTTATAGAAGATGGTTTTGGACCTATATTCCAAGACCCTTTTTAGTATGCCTAGCCCAAGTCAGTTTGTTGATTAAGAGGTGAAACGAGGTGAGTGTGTGGGGGGACACTATTATTCTAGTCTTATGTCTCTGAATGTGAAATCACTACCTGCTAACTGTTAAGAGTAAAGAGGGTGCCAGTCAACACCAATATACCGTTCCTGTTTAACTTAATGGTATTATTTTGCCTTGCTTTGCAATTACTCCTACATTCCTCAGGGAGAAACTAATGGATTACTAAAAATAAAAGGGAGATTAAGTGAATCACTTCGGATGTTTTGGCTCCCAACTCAAATAGGCTTAAACAAAAAGGAAATGTATTGGCTCAAATACTGGGCAGGCTTCAGAGTTGGTTTCCCTGTGATTCTGGACTCTGTCCACCCTGTGTGGCTTCTTGCAAAGGCTGGAAGCCAGAAGCGTAAAGTTCTAACAGACCTCACACCAGCACACAACCATATTCAAAAGCAACAGGCAGTGTCTTCTTGCAGCTGTGTTCTAAGTATGAGAAGACTTCTACCAGAAGCTCCAGGCAAACCCACCCAGGGGTCTCACTGGCTCAAACAGTATTACTAGACTATTCCTGAGATCATCACTCTAGCTAGGTAACACTCAAATCTAAAGTGGCCAGAATTCATGAACCAACCAGGGACAAGGCAGGCTAGGGTGCCCCTAGTCAGGGTGCACTCACTCTGAACCTAGTCATTACCCCGACAACTCTTTAACATGGGAAATGCATGACTAGCTCCAACACTCAAGTCCACTCTGTTGGCATTTATAGAAAGCAGTCTGTGCCTATCAGAACATGAAATAAAGCAGCATCATGATATATTTGTATATAAAACTAGAGACTGAAAAAATAGATGATCAGCCAGATGTAATGGTACATGCCTGTAACCACAGCATTCTAAGAGGTGGAGAGGCAGAAGAATTGAAAGTTCAAGCCAGCCTGAGAAATTTAATGACTTGGACCCTGGCTCAAAATATAAAATAAATAGAAAGGGCTGAAGATATGGATCAGTGTGAAGGCCCTAGGTTCAATCCCCTGTGCCACAAAAAAGAAAGGCAACCAGATAGCCAATGCACTTATCTCTGAGAAATGATTATTTGTAAAAATTGTCTCTATATTTCCATTTCTCCCATCAGCAATTTAAACATCTAGGGTTGTCTAGGGTTGATCTAGGGTTGTCTAGAAAAGAATGGGGGGAATTTAAACATAGAATGTCAAAACTTTGCAAGTATACATTTATGGCATGATACTTCCTATATTCTTGTGCCATGGCTACAGAAACTTAGACAACAGCATCTATACTACTAATGTACAACCTGGAAGAAAAAGTTAAAATACATCAGAAATTTCAGTAAGAAACTTTTAAAAAGTCTTACTTTATTCTGAAAGGCAAACCAGTCTTCCTAAAGGAAGCATCGGTATTATAGACATCAGAGAAACTGTCAAATGAGAGTACCTAAATATTTTTAAATTAAGATTACCTGCATCAATTTCAGATCTGTTAGAAAACAAAACAAAGCAGGTTATGATGCTGCACACCTATTATCCTAGCACT
>RJWT010020757.1:0-17848 GCA_004365215.1 Cuniculus paca | reverse complement strand
AAAGTGGGGAACGTTGTTGGTTAGACACAAGCTCTTGTCAGATCTCTTACTTGTATCTATAATTCTGTAAGTCTACCTTAGGACTCAATGCCATACTTGTAAATTTACAACACTAACAGTTGTGAAAGGGAAGAGATCTTGTTTTATTTATATTTACAATAATGCCTCTGATGAGGGAAAAATTCTGAGGCATCCAAATTCAACAAGGGCTACAGGTTGGAGAAGAAGAGAGTTAAAGAAAGTTAATCAATTAACAGCTATGGGTCAAAGCAACTAAAGTTATTTCACATTCCTTATTGTATGTTCAAACCTGGATTCAAACTCCAGGCTGCTGGTCATGAGGCATAATTCCATCTTGTTATAATTCCATCAAATGTAATAACAACTACTGGCATAGGAGATTAGGGTGTGGCAAAGCTGGCTGGGTAAGCAGATGTGTGACCTGTTATAAGATCCTAGAACACATGCGCCCTGCCTGTGGATTTCTCTGCAGAACTCGAGCAGGTTTTCAATGAAATGGCCTAGATCTGGGGTCAGCCTGAGGCCTGGGATCCTAGCACTACGTAGGACCCATATGTAGAAGTTCTCTTGGTTTCCTTGAGACTGGACAGCATACAAGGGCAGAGACCCCAAGAAGAGTTAACTACCCCAGCTTTCCTCACAATAGCCCATCCTGCTTTCTCCAGGGTATTCTTTTAGCTTGCTTTTACACTCTGCCCAAGTTCACTTTGCAGAATCAGTTTTCTCCTCACTATTCACTTTTACTTTCTCAAATAAACTCTGCCACTATTTTTTGCTTATTTAGTTCAATTCTTTGTTCTAGATAAGAAGATCCTGGAATCCAACTCCAGAAGGAGAGGTGAGCAAACCAAAAGCAGGTAACACTTGGTCGGCGAGCCACTTTTACTACCGGATAGCAATATTGTTTCTCCTTTCCAACTGATTTCCTGGCCCCATGTTCTCCCATTTTGATTTATTCTGACACTCTCATCTATAGCCGATGTAGATTCCATGTAAATTCTTTATGCTTTTGCTTCCTCAAGTTTTCTTAACAGGAATGTGTATAGCCCTAGGTACAGTGAACATTTTTCAGTGTGTTACTTAGCCCTGTTGCTGAAAGTTGTAGAAACTCAGCCCAGGGCCTGTCCTTCACTGGGTAGCATCTGTAACAGCTCAATTAATGCTTTTAATTTCAGAGATTTTTTTTTCAGTCTCAAGAGTTTTGATTTAATGTCTCTTAGCATCAACACTTCACACTGCAGAGAGTGAAATCAATAGATTAAAAAGTTGTTTCAAAGTACAGAATAGTCTCGGAAACAGTTTAGTTGTGATTGGCCAAAATAATGGAATAGTTCTCAGAAATTAGATAATGTTCTGTCCTGCGGAAGTCATTAAATAACTTGTTATTTGGTGGCCCATGAGCTAAGCAGTATGGAACAGTGATTTAGCTTTTTGGTTTTCTTTATTTAAAAGTTTTCTGAGATGCAGGGCACGGGCTGAGGTTGGCCTCTCCCTCTACCCATCAACTAGGGACCAGGCTTCCACTGCTAGCAGGGGCTGGCCACCGCCTGTGCAGATTAATTGAACTACAAAGGCTCTGAACAGAAACGCACCTTTAAAAAAAAGAGGGCATTTTCTCTGAAAATGACATATGCCCACACCCCAAAACAGCCTTGACTGGAAGACTGACATGCTCCCTCCAACAGAAACATCAGGATAGAGGCAACCAAGATTTCTCTTCATATAAACAGAGATTTTATTTTATTTATTTATTTTTCCTGGCACCAGGAATCGAACTCAAGACCTTACACTTGCCAGGCAGGCACTTACGCCACTGAGCTAAATCCTCGGCCCTTATTTTATTTTATTTTATTTTATTTTATTTTATTTTATTTTTTGGGTTTTTGAGGCAGGATCTCATTATGTAGTTAAAGCTGGCTTTGAACTCACTATGTAGCCTAGGCTAGCTTTGAACTCACAGCAATCCTCCTGGCTTAACCTCCCAAGTGCTGGGATTACAGACATGCACCACCAGACCCAACAATAAACAGATTTTAATGAGGTTTTCTCTTATACCATTGTAAAATATAGATTTATTAATAGACATGGAATGAGAGTTATTAAAAAAACACAAAAACCCTTAAAAAGTAAGATAAAACATAATTAATGGGAAATAGTGAACATGCAAAGAGCTGAAATAAACACTCTCCCAAATTAATATCTTAAAAGATATATGAATACCACAAGTAAATTAATGTCATAAAAAATTTCATTCAGTTTAAAATCTGAATCTCCAAATCTGTCTTCCCTGTCACACTTATGATTCTATTTTTTGTTTGTTTTATCATAGCATCTATAAAGAACAGCAGCTTTTGAACTGCATCTTGTCCTCAGTGACATTTTGTGTACAGAAGCAGCTTGCCATGAGTTACTCCACTCTGGGTAAAAATGCTAAGGTAGAATGACTACCCACCTTGTCTGAACAAGTAAACAACCACCATTCGGGTGACACAGCCATAAGGCATAGACTAATAATGACTTATTTGTGCTGATAACAGATTATCACCTGTGAACTTACTGGCTGATAGCAGGAACACATAGACACATGGACCGTATCAGCGACACAAGCATATGAGCTTATCAGACACACCAGACCAATGAATGATGCAACTCCTTCACCAAAGATTCATGAGAGAAGAAAACACTTCAGACTGCAACACAGCACATGGGGCCACCACTTTGCCAAAGACCATACCAGTGTACACATCATGGTCTCTGCCCAGGAGATTGCCGGGTGACCAACTCCCAATCATCTCTAAATTTCAGCTTGATTTTACATACAGTTGACACCGCTCACTATAAACCTACCCAGATACTTTGCTCTCACATCTGCCTTTGGTTCATTAACAATATCTGACCACCAGCAGTGACTCTGCATTTTTATTGACTCTACATTGACTCTCATCTACAGATTCTTTACCATGTTCTTTCTGGGACCTAAGTGTTATTTGCTATATTATGTATAATTTGAATGTTAAGATGGTGTTAGATGTTAGTAAAGATCAGAATGCAGCAAAGAATTTGCAATTTCTATGGTCATAACTCCAAGTGAAACCAATAGTACTCAGAAAAGTACAGCTAATGACACCGATGTAGCTTAGCAATCTATTGATACTCAATAAATTCTGATGTTACAGAAAGACATAAATGTGTCGGTCTGTGTCAATGGTATACCTTGCTCGGGGAAGCATTCTAACACATTCTTTGAAGGTTTCAAAGTGTATCTCATGCTTGCCCAAAGTTACATTTACTTACACCTCTATATTTATTTACTTATTTTTGGATTTTTGAGACAGGGTTTTACTACATAGTTCAGGCTGGACTTGAACTCACTATGTAGCTCAGGCTGGCCTCAAACTCACAATACTCCTGCCTCAGTCTCCCTAGTGCTGGAATTACAGGCTTGAGCTACCAAGGCCAGCTAATACATCTTTATTATAACCCTAAAGATACACTTTATTTCCAATTTACAGATAAACAGTTGCGGAAAGGTTGGGAAACAGGCTAAGATCGAAGAGTTGCTAAGCATGAGCAAAAATGTCAGTAGCAGAACACAAGCAATGTGGTTTTGTTACAGGCAACTGAGTTAGATAAAAATATTATAAGAAGTCAGACAGGGGTAAGTCCGCGGAGAAGCCAATGCAAAAACACAGATACCTTGCAACTGTAAGGGAGACAGATACCTCCTGCTGTGAGCCAGACCTCAGGGCAAAAGATCAAACAAATGCACCCATTTCCTAAGGACTGATATTCAAAGTAGGTCTCTAACACCCTGAGGAAGCCACGAGTCACCTATCTCTACCCCCTAAGGGGAAAATCACTGCTCCTTCAACATACTTGCTAGCTATGTGACTTGCTTCCCCATTTGTCCCCGACTTAATCAATTGTACCTGAGCAATTAATCTTATTGATTAACATAGTTCGGTCCCACCTTATGCCCACCTTAGGAATTCCCACTCTTCCCCACCTTGGACCCATCTCACCTCATGATTTTACTCTATGAAGGTTCCTAGAAAAGACAGTCTTTGGCAACCCACTCGGGACCCCTTCTGTCTCCTTCTCAGAAGATGTTTTCTTTTTCTCAATAAATATATTCTGCTCTCTATATATTCATAATATATTCATTCTTCGATTTTAGAGAACATGAGCTCGTCCCGGACATATAGTAGGTTGGGAGTTTCATTCCCCTATATCAGTTTCAGATGATCTGTTTCTTAAATTCTGTCTTCTGACTTTGTAACCAGGATCCCTTGGACTTATTTACTTTCACTTCCCTCTTGTCCTTTTACTCAGTCTTAATCCTTTGGCTAGAGAGAAGACCCACCTAAAAGAAGGTGCTAGCTTTCTTTAGATTTTGAAACGCAAAAGGCCTTTGTACAACCATTCCTTGGAAACTCCCTGCAGGTCTAAATCCCTGTGACATTCTGGAGAGGATACCAGGAACCTGCAGACTCACTGCCTCCTTCCTTCCCGATAAAGGCCACTTTGGGCTCAGGATCCTGAAGAGCTAGAGATTCTAGGAAGTAGCCTGTGAGGGACCAGCTGTCCCTGCTGGCCTACTAGTCTGTCACCCTGACTTGGAGGAAAACTAGGATGAAAGACAGACCTGTAGCTAGTTTAACATGCAGGCAGCCAGAGGGCTTTTGCCTCTAGTAGGCAGAGGAGCCCCAGCAACTGGCTAATCAATCCTACTTTTGTTCACTCAGATGTGGTACAAGCAATTAAAGTAACACAAGATTCCTCTGCCTTCCAATAGCCATTAGAACATGCTCAGGTGAACAATTCAATCGCAGGTGTATTGACTTTTCCCTAGAACCTGTAACATGACATCACCCCTGCCTGCAGCCCGTCTCCTTGGTGCTCACAGAGCAGGGCATTTAGGCCTCAATTCTTCTTAAAGAGTCTCCCACAATAGTCCTTCTATTTTCTTCCTGGCCAGCTTGCAATAAACCAGATTCCTTTCCACCAACTCTAACCTGTGGAATATTGATACCTGAATGGTGAGAGCCCAGGCATTTGATCCTGTAACTCTAGCCTCCTGAGTGCTGGGATTACAGGCGTGAGCCACCACGCCTGGCTTATCATCGCAATAAAATATATGTCCCTTCGAGGATTTTTTCTTCCTTCTGTCTCATTGTTGTATCTCACTACCTAGAAGGGTAGGGAAAACACTAACCACATATTTATTGAATAGAAAACAAAACGATGTAAGTATACATAGAACAGTATGGCAGTGAACTGCAAATAGTATATATAGTCAATATAAATACTAATTATTAATTTGACTAAAATTATTATTTAATGATAGTGAGCTTGAAGTAGATAGTACACCTGAACCTCAGCAACATACCAGGGATAATTCCCCTGACTTTCGTCCTAAGGCCTGCTACCAGGAGGGAGGCAGAGATGAAAAAGACAGAGAACCCTAGTCCCTCTTAGAAAATTCTGAAATCCCAAACCAGCAACTACCCATGCCAGACCTGTTGGCATGACTTCCAATAACATTCACTTGTAGTTCACTAAATGTTGATGCATATGGATTGCATCTCAGACATCAAATTATAACAGAGTGAATTATGGGAAAGGATGTGCAATGGATACAGCTGATAAAACTCAGCACCCTATGCAGCTCTTAAAGACCCAATGGGAAGTGCCCTGGACCTGACACAACATTTTAAATTCTTAAGCCCAACGTTTTCAACATTTGTACCATTTTCCTTTCCACCCATGCAAGCCCACCTGTTTTGAGTGCAGTAGCATTGCCTAATTAAATTTTTCTGCTTTTTCCTTACCACCATGACATTCCAGGTCCAGTTCTGTGCTGTTTGTGCCCAAGAACCTAGAAACCTATCCAGGACCCCCATCATCCATGCAAGGAGGTGATGTGGAGATAGGCAACATGTATGTGGAACTAAGAGACTTAAACTCTAACCTGTAGCATGAAAGCAATGGAAAATGGATAAAACTACAAACAGAAGAGTAGTCTTTTCACTCTTACTGTTTTAAAATATGGAAGTGAATGCCAGAAGAAATCCTCTCAAAAGAGGGGTGTATTTCCTTTAAAGGGAACCTGAGGATGATATAATTTCATTGCAGACTTCTGTTTTCAAAGTTGGAGTTAATTTTTATTTCCAGGTTCTGTCCCTAAAACTGACACAAACAAAATCAACAAATTGCTTTAGAGTTCCTGAGAGGCTTTTTTGCCTAAGGATTGCTTTTCTAATTAAGCCCTCCAACTCTTTAACATGCTAATTTCACCCATTAACTTGTAGATGAAGTGGTTTCAGCTGTTATCTGTGAATCACTCACTACAGAGCTTAATCTACAATTTTGTGAAAGCTGATTTGAAATTTTTTTGCAAATTTTTGTTAAAGATACTTGAGTTCTTATACAGTGCCATTTTTTTTTTAGTGTAGGTCACTAAGACTTCATGGATTTCTTTTTTCCATTACTGGGAATTGAACCAAGGGCTTTCACCTGAATTGTATCCCTAGCTCTTTTTGTCTTTTATTCTGAGGCAAGGTCTCTTTATGTTGCAAATTGCAGGGCGGTGCTTGCACTTGTGATACTCCTGCCTCAGCCTCACAGACTGCTTGGATTTCAGGCATGGACCACCACACCCAGCAGATTTTATGGATTTTTAAAGTAAAAAAGATAAAAAGAACTCTACATTGAAGTGGGAAAGGAAGTAGAGAGGATGTACTGTTGTGAATCCTGAGTGAAAATTCCCTGGAGGACATTTCTGAGTGTCTGGATTTAAAGAGCTTCTGAAAGTAAAAGATAAAATGCTATTAAAATTATAAAGTTATGAACATTTCTGAAATTTTTATCAAAAGTAACATCACTTTGAGATAAGAAGGGTAGGACGTGGCTAAAACTGGATGGGAAAGGGCGTGTGACAAACAGTTTCCAACTCTTCACGTGGACTTCTTGCAAGAACTCCAGCAGATTTTCCATAGGATGGTTTGGACCTCATGTCAGCCTGCGGAGTGGATGATACAAACATGCAGTCCACGTTGAGTTTTTGGCATGTGGCCTGCCCTCAAGCTGTAAGGTATACTTCATTTCCTACTTTTACTAGCCCAAGTTCACCCTTCACACCTGGTTTCTTTCCCTACCTTTAATAAAACTTTGCTACCATTTGTACTTGTCTTGACCAATTCTTTGCTCAGGACAAAGGGAACCTAGAGGCCACCTTGCAAAGGTGACTCAAGCACCCCAAAAGCCAGCAGTACATGTGTGTCCGGTCACCAGAACCTAGGTGGAAATACAGAAATATGCAAAAGAAACACTTATTTTGAAGACAATTAAATCCTACTTGCATTTACTTTGCCTAAAGATATATTTATTTCTTTGCAACTTGGAATTCTTTTCTATTTATACCTCTTTTTTTTTTTTTGCGGCACCGGGGATTGAACTCACGACCTTGCGCTTGCCAGGCAGGCGCTTAGACCGCTGAGCTCGATCCCCAGCCCTGTTTTTGAGACAGGGTCTCACTATGCCATTCAGGCTGGCCTTGAGCTCACTTTGTAGTCCAGGCTGGTCTCAAACTCTCAAGGATCCGCCTGTCTCAGCCTCCCGAGTGCTGGGATTACAGGCGTGAGCCACCACGCCCGGCTATACCTGTTTCTTACTGCTATAAAAATAGAGGTTAAAATAATGGTACCTGTCTGATACAATCATTGACAAAATAAGTATGTGTTTTATGTGTTGTGTTGTTATTGTTATTAGGGTACTTTTATCTATTTGGTTAAAGGAATGAGTATCTTGGCATGCAATGTGCAGAACACTATGAAAGGTTATCTGTAGCTCAGTAATGGTGTTTCTCTGGAAAATGCCTTTAGGGTATGACTGTCTTAGTACTAAGTCTTTAGGAAGTTTGGATCTTAAAGATTGAGGATTCCTAAGCTACATGTTTAAAAATTGAAATATTCTAATTTCCAAAATATTGAGGACAGATGTAACAGTTCAAGTGCAAAATTCCATACCTAATCTCATACGACAGATGGTAGTCAAAATGTAGGTGCACAAAAATGTATGTATGTATTTTCAGGCTATGTATATGAAACAAATGAATTCCATGTTGATTTGGGTCATATGCCCAAGATACTTCATTATGAAGATGTGAATATTCCAAAATCCAAGATCTAAAGCACTTCGGTCCCAAATATTCTGGATAAACAGTATTTAAACTTTTGATAGACACTGTTAGATGCTCCCAGCATTCAAATAAATTTCTGGGAGCCCATCTAATGCAGGTCCTGACACACGCACTGAAGTAGGAGATTAGGGCTGGTATAAACCAGACAAACACTTGATGGAATGTATCAGGGGTCATAAAAACCAGAGGACAAACACAAAACATGGGACCTAACATGATCTCACAGCTCCTAAGCACAGTATAAGGAGCCAATCAGAAAGTGATATTTTCAGTGCTGTATTTGAGTCTGGCATGGTTTTCAGGACCAACCAGAAAAATGTATTTTCAATACTCCATTTATATCTGAAGGGACAATGGAGTCTTTCTATAGAGCAGTTTAAATCTGGCTCCAGCAAATGAGTTTTTAATAGGACAACTGTATCAATGCTGTCTTGGTTACTTTTTTCTCATTGTTGAGACAAAATACCTGATGCCCAAAGTGAAAGAAGGAGAGGTTTATTTCTTTCAGTTCTGGGGGCTTCAGTCCATACTCTGCTGGTTCCAAGGCAGGGTGGTGTGGCTGAGGGGATAGCTGTTCATGGTGGCTGCAAGTGGCAAGAGCGAACCGTGCAAAAAGAATGAAAACACACCTCCTTCTTGACCTTACATTGTATGTCAGCTCCACCCCTGGGAGGGTGCAGGACTCACACCATCAATCTCAGCACTAGACAACAAATCAATCACAAATGCTAGCTTCCATGACTACATGAGGCTTTGGGGGCCACCTAGATACAAACTATAACAAATGCCTTCTGTGCAGGAGGGAAAAGCCAATCCAGGAATGTCAAATACAAAAGCCACCTTTCACTTGTCCTCAGGGTCCTTGTAATTTTGTTCATAGGACTATCCTTGATCCATAGTCAATTTTTTTTAACCTTCAATAATTATACACCCTTGCTACCTCTTCTGTGTGTCTTGTCCAATTTTTGCCCAAGAACCTGGAAAGAATCCTATACCTCTATCTGCTAATACACTGTCCTATAAATCATCACACCAAAGCCTGCAGCTAGGAGAAATGACCCTAGGTTCTTCAACCTCAGTCCACAACTGGTCTGGCTAACCACTGGTTAGCACAAGAGATGTGCTCATGTGATAGCATGACACTTCTTGGGAGGGGCCCCTGCCTTCAGTGTGTGACTTTTTAATAAAAACTGCCAAGCTGTCACCAATTCATAATAACAACGGATCAACACAGGCTCAGTCTACCTTTAGATGAAGCTTCTGAACATCTCAGAGTATCCATTATCTCCATTCCCTTACTTCCCAAAACAACTCTGCATGTTTGGTGAGCAGGCGAGTGGTACCCCAGGGAGACACAGAGCTACACAGTTGTCATCTCCTCTGCAATTTCAGGTAAAAAGAAATCCACATTTATGAAAGAGAAGTCACATGAGTTATTCTATTTTTCTGATTCCTTTGCCAAAGAGCAAATGTTGATGTATTAAAATTGCTTTAATTATTCCATTGAATTGTTCCAGCAATTACATTCTCTCAAATTAATTAAGAGTGTTGCAAGCATTTTTAATGGAAATAAACTTGTTCAAGCTGTATAAAGAGATGAGGAAAATATTCTAAAACTGATAAAAAAGTAGAGACCAATGTGTTTTAACAGATCTTCACAGTGAGTTTTTCATTTGTCGGTTTAATATATCTCTGTGGACACTTACCTCTTTGCTTTTCGCCTGGATATAAAGAATCATTTCCTCTAAAATGATACCTTATTACTGAGTTAAATCTGCTTTATAGGAATTTAAAACTTGGTGACTTAAAATAATAGGGGTTTCTTACCTTACAATTCTGGTGGTCAGAGGTCTGAAGTGGATCTGAGGTGTGTAGCAAGGTAAGATGCAGGGAGAACTTCATTGTTCCAAAAACCTCAGGGTGAGTCTATTTCCTTGATTTTCAGATGCTTCTCTCATTTGTTGGCTCCTGGCCTTTTTCTTCTATCTTCAAAACCAACAAGAGCTGTCTAGTCTTTTTCCCACCACCCTGTTTCTGGTTCCCTTTCTCCACCCTCTTCTTTGATGATTGAACGAAGTGGAATTAACCATTGTTGATTCCGTGGAGCTCACCTGGGCGGTTAAAGCCAATCTCCTCACCCTAAGGACAGCTGGTTTGCAGTATTATCTCCATTTCCAACTTGAAATCCCCTATCCTGTGAAATCTAACATATTCGCAGGTTTCCAGGAGTTAAGATGTAGATGTTTTTGGAGAGATAACAAAAGAATAAGAGCCTCTCAGCTTTGTCCTCTGTTAGAAGCTCTTGGGCATGGGTCTGGGGCATGCAGCATGGCCTGGATAACTGGAGGAGGCTGGAGGAGACTGAAGTCACATCATGGTGAACAGGGTCTGAAGGCTTGAAAGTGTAGCAAATTAGGTACGAAACCCAAGACTCATTTTGGGGGCTCAGAGGCTAGTGCTCCAAAGGTGAGAAGTGGCTTTATTTTATTAACAAGTTGAAAGTGCTTTTAAATAGACATTTCAGTGATGGTTATAATGCTGAAGGAATTAAACGCCACTGGTTTCTATCATGCTATGAAAAATTATGTGTAGATTCTCTGTGCTTTTTGACTGTAAAGTCATTTGTAAAAACCCCCAAACCTTGAGAAAAACCCAAGCGTTGAACAAGGCCTAAAACAGAAAACTAAGGTCGTGCAGAAAAGGCTCCCACTCCAGCAGCCCTTGCTTCTCACAGGAAGGACAGAGAAGGTGCTCTTGTAGAACACAACTTGGAAGGTGCAACCTAGTGCAGAACTACGGTATCCAATACAACAAGTTACAGCCTCAGATCACAAGTGATTTCTTTTCACTACTGATGCTAGCAATACAGAAACCAGTCTAGGTTTTTATAAACAAGAGGATAAAGAGCAAATCACAATCAGATATGTCAATCCTAGTTTTGCATAATTGAAGTAAAATTTTTACATCTGTTGCCGAAAGCACCAACAACAATGCAGAATTAGAAAGTTCTGGATACATTAGAATTTGATGATACTTTCCTTTATAAAACACCTGAAATGCCCAGCTTTCACTTCTGATATGTACCTGGACCTAACAGAAGCAGGTCTGCGAAGGAACACTATCAGATGGAGGCAAGTGACCAGAGCTGTTTAGGCACTGAGCAGTTTTATTCTGAAGACCATAAAGGAACTCTTTATTATTGTTATTGGCATAATCAAAAAAGCAATTTTTGTTATGATTTTAGAATGTCACAGATTATTAACTTTTTGATGGACAGAATTATAATACCCTCTGGTTCTTAAGTGTTAGTTTATATAATGGCTCTGCCTGATGATACAGTCTTTTTTAGGGGCAATGGCCAAAGTTTTAAGTCCCTCAAAAAGAATTATTCACTAGATGATTGTTGTCAAGCAAGAAAAGGCCTCATTTTACAGCGGATTCTCAGAGGTAAGTGTTCCATGGGCAGCAAATATAACTTTTTTTTTTTTGTTCCAGGGCATTCTTCTTTTTAGGCTACCCTTCTATTCACTGAAAGTTATTGTATGAAATAAAATCTGTCTTCCCAAGTTTTCCATTAAAAAGCTAATTTGTAAGTTCAAGAAGGCTGGGAAAGTTTGTCATATCCATGTTTGATACATAGGAAAGCACATTGAATGTGTACAATTTGTATTTAGAGACTGTAGGGAGCATCTGTGAACTAAGGAACATATCTATTATTCAGGGCAAACATCAACATAATTATTCGATCATTTATCTGAGAAATCTGAGCTTTGAGCTCAGAGAGAAATTTCTCTCTTCCCTTTGGGCTGGTGCAGAGAACAGAATGGTAATTTGTATCAATGGAATTGTTAATGAAATAGGACTTTGGTGGCAGCTCACACTTGATTCATTGGATACATTACCAAGTGTTTTTGATGGGAGAACTGAGGGATGATAGAATACAGGGATGACATGGAAATTGGTTAACAACTGTGCTGAGTACTCCATTGTGCTAGACAAAGTTTTTAAGTTCTGGACTGAGCAAGGGTCAGTAGGAGATACTGGGTCTTCTAACACGCCCAGAGGACATTCATGGAGCTTACACCAACAGCTATTTTTCTTACACTGAATATAAGCTCTAATATAAGCAAGAAAAAATTCATTAGTGCTTTGTGTCTCCTGTGCCCTCCTGCAAAGGCACATCTGTGTAGCATTCAGTTTAATTTACACATGGTGAGAAGGTGTAAAATTCTCCCTTTAAAATATTTTGCTCCTTGAAGAATTATCTTGAAGAACAGAAGGGTTCCAAAGAAATTCAATAAAGCTGACTAAGAATTGTGCTATACTACATCATTATTACTAATAGAATTCATGTGTTGTAATGTATCTTTGGAGGGAATATAGCATCAGTGAAAGTACTTACTATGTATAGCTACATAGCCCTCAGTTCAAATCATGTTCCAATCATTTATTACTTCTGAAATCCTGTGCAACCTCTTTTAGCTTGGGTTTGCCTTGGCTAGAGGTAAAGCTAATGATTTCTACTCCATAGCTGTTTCTTTTCTTGTACTGATCTCTGTATACATAATTTTATGACATCCTGTTAGAAGATATTTCCTAGTCTAACCATCTAAAATTATAACCCATATATGCTATCGTGTATCTTGCTTTATCATAGCACTATTCACTTGCTAAAAAAGCCAATCTTTAGTTTGAAAGTTTATCACTTATTTTTTATCTGTTTATTCTGTTAAAAATGTAAGCACCAATGTTGGAGTTTTATTTTGGTATCGTGGTTCATTTTCATCTGTTTAAGGACTAGAACGATAGTTGGTACATAATACATATCTTTTAAATAAATAAAGTAATATTCTACATTTTTTAGTCCTCTATCAGTTAGGATTTTCTACTGCAACAACAGAAAACTTGAGATAAATGTGTTTAAAGTGAAAGGACATGCATCATTTTTCCTGATGTAGAAACTCATTGATGCTCCACTTGCAACACTGCCAAGCTTATGCTCTTTTCGTTTTATTCACTTTCATTTTTCTGTCAATGTCTTTGTTTGTGCTGCACAGACTGAGCAACTTATACACAACCATTGCTTTCACATTGTTCTGGAGGCCACAAAGTCCATGATACAGCCCCCTTTACTGAGTAGACTTTTTGCAGTATCCTGACATGGGGGAGGAGAAAGGGAGCCCTGTCTCCTAATCCTATTCATGAAGGCTCCACCTTCGTGACCTAATCAGTTCCCAAAGCAGCCCCCCACCACAAACCATCACAGAGGAGAACAGGTTTCTATATATTTCCATTATAGAATTGGGGGGACAAAAACATTTAGTTTATTGAACTCAACAAGCTGAATTCTATGATGCTGTCCAAAAGTCTAAGCAGCAGATGGGGTCATTTGGTTCTGTATTTCAATCAGTAAATACAGGAAAACTCACTTCATACCCACAAGGAAAAAACACTTTCCTTGTATCAGAATGAGTCCACCTAATTCAGGTGCTCATCTCTTTACCCATTCTTTCTCAAATTTAAATGGGTATCAGAATCACCTGGAGGGCCAGTTGATACACAGAGTATGGGTGAGGCGCCTTCCTCAAGTTTCTTATGTAATGCTTTCAGACACATAAATCGAAAGCAAGAGGGCATGAGGTCAATCCCTGGTACCAAAAATAAATAAATAAATAAATAAGATACATAATCGAATGTATGTTTGCAGCAAGTCCACAGGGAAGTCTGAGGAGGCACATGACCACTGTTGTAGAATTACAACCTTAATATCAGTCTTCAAGAGAAAATCACAAATGCTTTCCTAAGGCTAATTTCTTGAACAATTTCTGGAAAAAAGGCAGGATCATAGTTTGCTTGGATTTCAAGAGCCATCTTTAGAGCCGAAGGCAGGGTCAATGTCCCCTGACTCACATAGGTGCAAGATGTCAGGAACAAGGCGGAGAAAGATGATGAATTCTGGACAGAAACTGTCAGCCAAATACCCTCTTTCATGAAACTGGCTTTTAAGAAACCGATGATGTACATAGTTTTTAACCTTAAGAGTTTTCTTGGAATTTGTTGAGAAATGGTTGTAGAACTTTCTCAGATAATGAAATCCACATAGGCTCAAATTTCTAACATAAAATAGGATAGTATTTGCATATAACTTGTGTGCATCCTTCCATATCCTCTAAATTATCTTTAGATTTCTTATAATATTTATTGTGATTTAGCCTTTATATAAATTGTTATACTATTATATTGTTTCGGGAATAATAATGACAAAAAAAATCTATCCCTGCTTAGTACAGACACATTTTTTTCCAAATATTTTTTTATTCACTGACTCTGAAGTTCACGGGTATGGAAGTTGTGGACTTGGGGGGCTGTCTACTGTTCTAACAGATCTCAAGTGTTATAAATAATATATCAACTCTATATCATGGTCTGTGTGCTCAAAAAAACTTAGGGAACACTGTTGAAAATGATTACTAGTACTTTTAGAGATTGAAGAGATTCTTTAATTTACCTGAAGATAACAGATAGAGGTAGATTTTTTTTAAAAAAGCAAATGATACACTTGTTTAATCACATTTTACTTGGAAGAATCAACTATTTTTAGCAATGTTAAGAAAGAAAAGGTAGGATGTGTACCCCAAATATCAGTAAGGAATCATCAAAAACTCCCCAAAGCAACGTATAAAATACATATTGAAATATTTAAACATTTTAGATTATTGAAATAGGAAACCAGAATCTACTATGAGAAAAAAAAAGAAACAAAGCTTAGCAATTTCCATGATATATACTGAAACCCTGAATCTTTATGATAATTAAAGAATTAAAATATGTTCTCATCACTGCAATATTGATAGCATGTCAACCATCTAACATATGGTGGATAAGAATGGAAACATAATTTTGAGATAATAACTAGGCATTAATTTTTACAGTCATGGAGTATTCTGCTATGCACTTTATTTATATATCCTACTGTGTCAAAAGTTTGCTGGGAGCTTTAGCTGTTATTAAACAACTCATAGATTCAAGGCCAAGCTTATTTTCAGCAGTCATTGCCCTTCAGTGTATATTAGCTCCAATTTCTTATATTCTCTCACATACTGTAGGCAGCAATTTATTACAACCATTTTATACAGAAGACTGAAGTTTGAATGCTTAAACCTTGCACTTAGTATCACAGGACAGAGAAAAAGCTCAAATCTAATTGTTTAATTGTCAATATTCTCCCTTATAATATGCCTTCCAAACTCTTCCCAGGGCCATCAGAAGAGTCACCCTCCAGAAGATAACTGGAACCAGCAAGTGGGTCTATGGTGCACTGACTTGAGGAAGCTACCTGTCTTGGCTACTCTTCTCTCCTTGAGCAAAATACCTGGCGCCCAATATGAAGGAAGAAGAGGTTTATTTCTTACAGTTTTGGGGTTTCAGTCCATACTCAGCTGGCTCCAAGGCAGGGTGGAATCACTGAGGGGCAGCCATTCATGGTGACTGCAAGCAGCAACAGTGAGCCGGGCAAAAGAGAGAAAAACATGGTCCCATTCCAACCTTACATTCTATGTTGGCTCCACCCCTGGGCAGGTGCAGGACTCACACTGCCAATCCCAGCACTAGACAAGGAGTCAATCACAAATGCTAGCTTCAGCCGCTTCCATTGCTACAATGAGGCTTGTGAGGGGCCATCTATATACAAACCGTGACACTGCCTGAATCCATGAATTGAGCCGATCCTTAGGGATTCTGGCAATGCAGAGTGGCTGAATCTAAATATCTTGCTCCTGCACCTTCTAAGGCACAAAAATATCATTAAGAACTGAGCTGTCTGGCAGGAAAAGTGGCATAAACTAAAGATGACTATGGAGAAAATTCCCTGAGGAGGAAGGTCTGTGCATAACAGGTAGGATGTATTGATACCTCTTGCTTCTAGAAGCTACAAAATGGTCCTAACATGAATGGACAGCTGCTCTGGACTGTATTTTGGCTGTCTGATGGCAGAGTCCAATGTTCAGGGGGCTATAAAAGAATCAGAACAGAAGATATTCCACATGTTTGGTCCATGGATTAACAATACCTTGGAACAGTGAATTTTACAGCCTATGATGCCTAATAATAAGCAAAGGGATGCCATTCACAGAGCAGTGGGTTGATAAAGAATTGGAATGAGAAAGCAAAGCAATTGTTGTCCACTCTAAGAGAAGAGATGCAAGAAAAGCTGATTCACATGCCTGCGGAAGAGTATGCTCACATTCAACCTGAATGTGGCTGACAAAGGTGTGCACACTGATAGATTTCTTTTCTGAGAGCCTGGGGAAGTTGAAGTGGTGGGGATTCTAGCATGACTATGCTATTCTTATTGTGGAGATAGCGACTCATGGTGATAACACTACATATTTTTTATTTTTCCTGCCACATATTTTTAACTTCCTTTTTTCCTGTCTGATGTAGTAGTCTGCTAGTGCAGGAAACAAAAATGATCCCTGAGCATGATACTGTAACTGTAGCTTTAAACCTTTACCTCAGAATTCCTAGGACTTGATGAAGTTCACTGTGTCTACTAAAATTGGAGTTGGAGGTGAAGAGGAGTCAGTTTCCTGGTGCTCACCATAACCCACTACCTCTCTATCGCTAGTCAAATGAATGTGACCAGAAGGGGGAGAAAACACTTGCTAGACTAACTGCTAACAATCTGAATGGCACAAATGCTGAGCCCAACATCCTTCCAAAGGCAAAAATGTCCACCTAAAATTAAATGAAAAATAAAATGATGCTTATTCAATAACTGAAAGCAGAAGAATGAATAAGTAGTTATGCAGTGAGAGGAAAGTTAATATCATATTAATACCTTAAGAGATCCTGATAGCAGAGAGGTGATATTATCACTTAGCTCAATTTTACCAGATATCTGAAAGGCAAATTTCACTTCTGTTTTGGGAACCCGCCAAGGTTGAACAGAAGGACACCTGCAAATCAGAGAGCCATTGCTCTAGGAGATACTTCGGTCACATGCTATGATGATGAGTTGTACGGTTGATGACTGAGTAGGATTCTAAAAATGGTCTAGTCTTTTCTGATTCTTATTTTTTAGATAGCATCTGCTATATTAGGATACAGTGTTACTGTAACACTGCTGGTAACATAATAATATCAATGTTGATGGTCAAATGTATCAGGAAATCAAGTAAAAGCCTTCTTGGGATTTAATATTAAAGGAAAATAGCTGGTCTGAAGAAAAACTGTATTTAGCTAGCCATCACCTAGTTTCTATGCTAAATAGTTATGTCCCAGTTTATCATAAAGTACAAATAATCTCAAATCAAAGGGAAAAATATGAAAAAATATATAATGACTTTATAGGATGGTGTAGTTGTTTCTAACCTGATAGCTACTTCACTGGCTGCTCCAAATGCTAGGAATAATTACACTGGCACCATTGCTGTCTCTGTCATATAAATAATTTATTAAATGTAAATGCCAGACAAGTATGGATAGTTTTGCTTTGAGAATGTCTTAGCCAAAGGCCAGAGCATGCCCTGTGTAGTAAAGCATTCAACTTTGCCCAAAGAGAGGTCTGCACTATGTTTTGCTCCTTGAAAGGCAATCTCTAACCTCTTGGAATTTCTGAAATGATAA
>RJWT010020756.1:0-17848 GCA_004365215.1 Cuniculus paca | reverse complement strand
TGCAATAACACAACAAGAAGACACACCCTCTTTTAGTAGCCAGGGGAGGCCTTCCAGGGAAACAGACTTATACTGAAGCCTGAGTTGGAGCAAGGTGTGAGATTTGGGGGTGGGGGTGACAAAAAGCAGGAGGCCAGAGAGGATAGGGGGCTTTGAATTTACTGAGGCATGAAATGAAACCTCCATTGTTATGCCAGCAGTGAGAAAGACTAGGGTGGGAGTAGTAAAAGGAGGGCTCACAGGCAACAGCAAAGACTGGAAGAGGCAAGGGAGACCATGTGGTCTAATTTAGCCTCTGACTAAAGAGAAGCAAAATCCATTTGCGGGAAGCCAGGTCAGCCAGACACTACTGTGCAAGTCCAGCCCAAGTCTGTTTATCAAGTTCAGGTAAGGCAGCCATGCCTTGATCAGAGGAGATGACCATGGGCCTGGAGTGCAAGTAAACAGAGATCAGTGTTTAGGACACAGAACTTCATGGAGTTAGTATTAGCATAAAGCTTCAGAAGCCAAATGAAACAACTTACTATGAACACCTTTTATGTGCTCAACTCTGCGTTTTGTGCAATCCTTCGAGGTCACAGGGAAACAAAGGCTCAGAGAAGGTTAATACATACTTTGTTCTCCGCCTTGGGAGATATAAAGCAACAGGATTTGGATTCAAACTGTCACCCCGACTTCAAGCTCTTTTCAAGTTACCATACTACCTCTGAATAGATTTAGTAACTGCAAAATCCTGTTTTTAATTCAATAACTTAAAAACAGGAGAAACAAGATTAGTAGAAGAATTTTCTTTGCATCATTGTTCTGTACCTTAGATTTACAAAGTTATGAAGATGCCAAATTAGCAGAGATCTTGGTCACCAGAGAACCACAGAGGTTTATAGCTGGCCTTGAAGGGCTTTTTGCACTGTCTACTAAAGCTTTTTATCTGGTAAATTAGGTCTACTTTTCTTTTTGTTTTTCATCTTTCGAAATGTTTCGAATAGAAAAAATATGAAAAATCATATAATGATTACCCATGACCTAGCTTTAACAAATTTTAACATTTTTCTATATTTGCCTCTAATTTCCTTTTTTCTCTTTCTGAAAATACATATAAATACAGTTGACTCCCTGACTCTCTTTTCAGAGAGATTATGCAAAATTTGATATTACCATTCCCACGCACATTTGATATTATTACGGTTTATTATGAATACATAAAAATTGATAGTGTTTTTTGTATGCTTTCAAATCTTATGTTAATGGTAACTGCATATATCACTGTGTAGATTTGATTTTCTACATTTATTTGCACGTATTTGCATTTGTAGGTGGAAGGCAGCATTCAGTCAGGTATGATTTTCTCTGAAGTCCTCAGGCAAGTTACCAAACCTTCTAGAACTCATTTTTTTGATTTGTAAAATGGACGTGGAGACCTACTTGCAAGGCTATTGGGAGGTATAAAATAATATCTATCTTTGGACCTAGTACAAAGCAAGTATCCAATAAATGTTAATCATTATTTGTCATGATAAAATAGCACACATTCAATAAAGGTAGCTATTTTACCATAACCTATGAAATTCTTCATGTTTCTTTGGGAAACCTAAGCCTTAGAATGACCAAAGGTCCCCAGTACCCGACTGTGCTCGTATAAAAGAAGATATGATAATTTCTAGGTCAAATCTTTGTGTATTTTTATGAATTCTCTAACTAGCTGAGCTTGGCTTGTTTAGATTAATGGCAGAATTAAGATACTGATTTTTTTTTTATCTCTACTGAATACTATTCTATTTGCCTGCAATCAGGAATTTAACTTGCAGAAGTCTTTCAAAGCCTAATCCAGGGGCCGAGGATTTAGATCAGTGGCACAGCACCTGCCTGGCAAGCATGAGGTCCCGAGTTCGATTCCCAGTACCCCTACCCCAACAACAAAAAAAAGCCTAATCCAGTGCATGAGGCCACAGTTTCTGGTTCCCTCCCACTTCTGTGAACTAATACCATCCCACCACAATTCTGTGATACCCAAAAATTCAATGAGCACTCCTTATATGTGTTTTCCACAAAGATGCAAAACTCAGGCTCAGGACTGATGCCAGCAGAAGTACTGTTTCTACGACATCTCTGCCTCACTCATCACAAGGAGATCGATGCTGTGCCTTCCAGAGCTCTTCTGATTATGTTATGTTTTTTTTAAGTAAAAAGAAATATGCATATTCATTGCCATAGTTTAACACCTTGATATCACTTTTTATACCTACCTCCCCCTGTCAAAACTTCACCTATTCTTCAAGATTCCTCTTAACTGCCTGTTCTTCCATAAAATCTACTTTGATGTTCAGCTCCTCCAAAAAGGTACAGATCTGCACCCTTTTCTCTGCTAGATCACGGGTGTATTGCACAGACCCCAGCAAGGAACAAGCTCTGTGCATCCCTGATTAAAATGCAAGTTCCCCAGGGAAAGATATTCCATCTCCTCTTACAGGCATTCAGAAGCATAAGTTTGCAATGTACTGACTTGAATTCAATGACTAGTAGGACTCAGTACCCTGTGATGAGTTACCAGCCAGTATTAAAACCATAACTGCCACTGAGAATGGGGAAAGCTGCCTATTCTAATGTTCACATGGATTCAGCATCTGTCTGAGAGTAACAGTAATAGCTAGCCTTATTAACATCCTCTGCCGTGCCTGATCCTTATCTTCAGTAGTTCTAACCTTGTATTATTCTCAAGAAAAGTAGAATTGTTCCCATTTTACGGGTTGTAGTAGAACCATAGCTCAATCTGGCACCATCTAACTCTATGGTCTATGCCTTTCCCACTCCAGAGTATCTAACATAACAAACACTACCCTAACTCTCACCACTCTGTGAAAGATTTCCATGCCACAGTGAAACTGGGTTTGAGGCATGGAACACAATGAGTAAGTAAATCAGGATGCCCTCAGACACAGGCAAAGAGTTGCTCATAAAAACACACACTTTGTCTTTTCCACAGATTCCTAAGACTGTTGTTTTATCGCCCCCCAGAGGAAAAACACCTAATCCATTTGGGGTATTAATTATGATAAAAATTTATTAAGTATTCATAAATGCTAGACACTATAGGGAACACTAGAAAAACACAGCCATGTATCTACATTCTCATTCAAAGAAAATTAAGTGTCTAACTGATGAGGACTCCTGGTAGCAGTAAATACTACTTTATTACTTTCATTCTCCCTATCCTTCTCTTAAAACTGTTTATTATTTATTCGACCTCTTGGATTTCACACCAAATGCCAAAAACTAATATGTGTTCCAGGTAAAATATGACCCTAGCAGAGGAGCATGGAAGCAACTCGCTATCAGCCTTATCTTCATCATAAGGGTCCTCGTGAAATATTGCCCATGGTATTTTCATATTTCTTTGCTCCCTCTTTCACTGAGAAAGAGAATAGAAAGGGCTTAAACCATTTAGATGAATATGCTGAAGATGAAGATATGCTCTTTTATTTTAATGCTAAGCATACATACACATCTATATACAGATAGCGAAATGACTATTTAATCTCATTTTTTCTTCATTTGGACATTTTTTTCCTTACAAATATCTTCAAATTTTCAGGGCCATTTTTCCTAAAGCCTCTGTTTAAGGTGATACATGTGCATCACAGTAATTAATACATACACCAAACCCAAAAAAGATCATGCACACCCGAATCCCAAACTGCAATTTATACCTGATGACAATTCTGCCCAACTACCTATACTCCAGGGTCAAGTTGATATTAAATTTTAATAAAATGACATTTCTATCTAGTCGATTCTAAAAGGCTGCTTAACACAGAAAAATGTCAGACTGGTAAATGACTGACCTCTTTTATATGAATTAAATGAGAAATTTCAATGATGATGTTAAATGAACATCAGAATAAAACAGGTGACGGAATAAATACATACAAATTAAACTTCCAAGGCCAGGACCAACTCTGAAATGAAGGTATGACTTCCTAGATCAGGGAAGGAGCTCACAGAAACCTGAACCCTTTACTTTTCCCCATGCATGAATTCCTTTTACAAACCACAAAATCGTTTATTTCACCATTAGAGAGCAAGCTTAAATGGAAATAATCCCTTGGAAGAAGTAGCACATTGATTTTCATGAAATAACATTGATTTCTCACCCTACTGATTCACACTAAGGTTTAAGTATCTGATGAATAGAAGAGGGCCAGTACAGATTCCACCTGTACAAACCCCTGAGTAGCCATTGAGTGTTAAGCAGGGGGGCATTATCGAAAACCATCAAAAGGAGAGGTTAAAGTCCAAGGATCTAAAATAAACCATTATCTTAAAATTCTGCCAAAGTCCCCTGGAAGCTAGCTTGCAAAGTCTACACTCATGATTATTCTAATCATGAATTGGGTCAGCTGTGAGATACTCTGCAATAATTGCTAATTAAAATACAACAGCCCATGATCACAGACTGGTAAGTAATGAAAAATATACACACTTAAATAAGGTTGGGGAAGACCTAAGATTTTGGCTTGTAAATCCTTGGCTCCTTCAGATTTCTTTGATGACGTATTCACTCACTGGAGGCTCTAACGCAAGTTGTAATCCTATAGCACCTCCAGATCCCAGATTTTTTGTTGTTTAATTCTGTGGAGAACTGACGGTATATGCCTACTTTCTAATCATCTTTCAACTTTAATAACCTTGGATGCTAATTACAATGTTTGTGCTAGCCCAAACAGTAGATAAGTGTCCAGAGTCGGTGTGAGAGAGCCTAGTTCATCACGTTGTTCAGACATTAGGCCATAAAGGAAATTTAGCCTACTCTGCTGATGCACAAATCTGGTTAATATGTCCCTTGCAGTGAATGAGCTCTGATTAGTATTTTCTCTGCTAAATCATTTAAGACCTGGGAGCTGCACTCTTCCTTAAATAGCAGTAGAATTTCATAAACAAAAGCAATGGGTCTGCTTGTCAAGGATTTGAAAGTCACTGAATTCTGGCTATGGGGAAGCCAGAACAAGAAAACAGACACATTTCTACCCTGAGAACAACAGTATATTCTAGTTTCCATCCTCACTAGTACTTCGCTCAGCATTACTGCAAGAGAAACAGCCACTCAAAGGTAATTTAAGTGCTACTGACTTGTGTTGTAACAGATAATGGGGGAAAGTCTACACTCTAAACAGAAGTGGGGGAGGGCAAGGGCAATAAAACTTGAAGGAAAAAGAGAAAGGCTAGTCAGAACAAGTAATTCATTCCAACATTTCGACAGTGGATAATATAAAATGTTATTAGGAAGGTAAATTTGGGACAATCCCGAAATGTAAATGACATTTAAATTGCCCCAGTTGGGGATGATCTACTACCTAGATTATCTACAAATTTAAAGTAGTACACTTAAGAGGAAAATTCTGAGTGCAAATGACTAACAAGTCAATGAGCCTTTTGAAGAGGATGCCACTTGATTTCAGGGGGGCTAAGTAGTTATAAAAGAGGAGAAAAAACATTTCTTTGATGAATAGTCCTCTGCTGTGACATCACTATGGGTTAATCCAACCTAAAAATTACTGTAGCATTGTTCTAGAGGAATGCAAACGAATCTGGAAAACGCTGACCCCGAAACACTATTCTTGGCTACAGGGCACACTGAAAAGGGCAAGGGATCAATTCTGACGTGAGAAAAATGTGGAAATGAAGCATGGCTCTACTAATGCGCATGGCTTTCACAAGTTACTTATCCCTTTGGGCCTCAGTTTGTTCAGGCCATAAAGAGAAGCCCATAATACCTGAGTCTTGTAGGTTCTAAATATGTAAAGGCATAGAAGAGTACCTAGAACATGGTAGGCACACGGAAGAAAAAAGTTTTTCCTAAACGCAATATTAGAGCTACCACAATCAGTATCAAAGGATGGGTTTCAGAGACACTGGAAAGCTGAAGCAGACATGATTCAAGGACACGAAGCGTATAATGTTATCTATTTCCTCTCCCTCAGGAACCGTGGGACCTTGCTCATGTGGGTTCTGGTGGAGGACTCAGAAGAGTCCCATGCTTGTAAAACTGTCCTTGAATGAAGCACAGGACTGTGAATGGAAGTAAGCTCTTCCGGCGCAGTGGTAAAGCCCTGAAAATGCAGGTGTGAAGTGGAGGCCGTGAGCACGGTAGGACTTGACCTACAGAAGGTCTTGAGAAGCCACATACCTACCAGCAGCGAAGGGGTGAGAAAACCACCCTGCTACCCTGTGACACTTTTGTGTAGCCACCTGCCTCAAATGCTACCAAGTGTTTAAATGTTTGCTGAATGAATAAAGGACACACTGATCTCCTAAGGAGCATATTCATTTCTAAAATGATCTTTAAGCATGCACACACACACTTATGTACTACAAAGATGTGTGTTAAAGAGGGATATGTTTGTGCATGGAAGTGGGTTCCAGCGACTAAAGATAAGCCTGATGGTGTTTTGCTGTGGTTTTCATTACCCTCCTTTACACACCCTGGTCACAGACCTCACACTGGGTTAGGTTCTTCATTCACACAGTGCGTGGCTAAAACAACAACAGCAGAGACTCCTGGAGTTACTATATATATTCACAGGATGAGTTAATGAGCTGCAAGCCCCAGCTCCAGGTCTGAACAGTTTCTAATCTCTTGTACCATAAGCCCGAAAACAAGGAAACGCAAAGATTTTGGAAATCTAGGACTAAAAATAGCCATTCAGGTTTCTCTTATGAGAAACCCAGAGTAAAAACAAAGAGCAAACTGTAAGATAGTAGGAAATAGCGAGATAGA
The DNA here is from genome assembly GCA_004365215.1 of Cuniculus paca. Lineage (NCBI taxonomy): Eukaryota > Metazoa > Chordata > Mammalia > Rodentia > Cuniculidae > Cuniculus > Cuniculus paca. The sequence continues at coordinate 11,076 of RJWT010020756.1, read as the reverse complement.
TTGTTTCTAAAGGGGAAGGAGATCAAGAAATGGAGGGGGAGGGAGGAGACAGGGGATTTAAAAAAAGAAATTGGGGTGTACTATATACATGCACCAACTCCATATAAGGAAAGTAAACATTATATACTACAAAAATGTACAGGGCAGCCCATTCAGGACCTCTCCTGTCTTTCAGGAGCTATTTCTAATCCCCATTCCTATTCTCCAATAAATTTTCCTACTCCTAAAAGAAAAATATACAAAAAAGAGGGGAGATCAAGGGAGAGACGGGAAAAGGGGGATGAAAGAGGATGAAAAGAAGGGAATTAAGATGTGTTATGAACATGTACCGGCTTCCTACAAAGAATGTAAACAGTATGCACTACACACGTGTAATAATAAACTAAAAACTAAGTTAATAACCATGTTGTCACATATGACCTTCCCCAGTTTACCAGGTTTAAACACACACACGCTGTGGTAACTGGCTTTTTCTATATAAATTAATATCCTATAAACGCAAGTTATCACAATCCATGGTCTTCTAAAACACTCGGCCAATATAGAACCAATAAAGAGAGTATATGTATCTATCCTACCCCTAAAAGCTTAAAAGATGCAGATGCAGAAATGTTGTAATCAACATTTGGAACTGACTCTGAGAGACTTGACAGACCTGAAACCAATTTCAGCCTCTGGGAAGAGGTCTGTCAGAAAATCGTGCATTCGGATTTTGGACTGGAGGTGCTTATTCTCTACATATCAGAGGGATAACCTCCAATCAGTCAGAAGAGCAACTGCTCATTAGAATCACGTGGGATCTTCCAGGGAAAACTATACCCACTGACTCAAAACAGATCAGCTTAATTAAAGTGTTTCTCAGACATGTGTTACAAATGGATTAGCATACCATAAAAGTCCACTGTTCTCATGATTTTAGATGTTCATGCCAAGTGATCCATAGCCATAGACCACCTATCAATGAACTAGCTGAGAGACCTTAGAGAATCATTTCACATACCTAACCTTGGGTCTCCACAGCTATAAAAGAGGAGCTTGGACCAAATAGTTCACTTGGCACCTTCCAGCACAGAAACATCACATTTATTCATGATGGTACCCTGTGCTTACCACTTCACCCACTGCAAAAGGCAGGTGGAAATCCCAATGATGGATCATGCTTACTGGGTTTTGTTGTGAAAAATGATGCTCCTCTGCCCTCTTTGTTCTTTGACTCCTTATTTGGTGATTAATTTCCTTCCCTATAATAGTGGCCTAATTTTGGAATGTATCTCTGTGAAAATAAAAGCAAGCCATCTAAGGTGGAGATTTTTCTAAAAAGATCTTAAAGTATGCACACACGCACTTATGTATTACAGTATATGTGCTTAGAGAGAGAATATGTTTGTGAGAAGTGTGTTGGGGTTGAGTCAGAAGACTAAGAAACTTCTGCCTTTTTTTAACCTTGTGAAAAATGGGGATAAAACCATCTTCCTTATTTACCTCAGGATGCTATAGTAATCAAATGAGATAAGTGTGGAAAAGACTTTTTAAATCATTAGTCATGTCACAAATATAAGGCAAGTTTTAATTAACGTTTCTTAATGTTAGATACAAAAGTTTTCTTGAAACCAAAAGGGGAAAAACAATAACTGCACAAAACAGGGCCTCATTAAGTCTTGATTTGCTTAAAAACTAAGCACCCAGAAAGAGGTATGAATGAGAAGCATCTATTATTCAACAGACATTTTTGTTCAGCCCTTACTGGATGGCAGACCCAGTAGGGTGAGGCACTGGGGCCAAAGTGCCTAGGTTCTGAGAGGGGAGGCACTTTGGGTCACCCCTGGGTCCTCAGCACCCTGTACCACAATGGGACAGAAAGGTTCTCAGCATTTTCAGAATGAACAAATGAGATGTGGTCCCTGTCTCAGACTAAGAGCATGGTGTGGAGACCTGGAACGTAACAAGGACGTGAACTCTTGTGGCTGATTCAAAAGAAGTCTATACAGTTGGGCATGAAGGAAGGAGTCAAAAATCCAACTTGGACAGGGGGTAGCAGGTGGGAGTTGAAAGAAAGAAAGAAAAGCCTTCAAAGAGGAGGTAAATTTAGAAGTAACTTTTGGTGCATAAATATGCTCAAAAGTCTAATAATACCCCTTTAGCTATAAGATATATGGAGTAAGATATATTGTTGTTATGGTTGTATCTAGATGTACTCCTAAAGTTTCATGGGGTGATAGGTGGGGAGTTTTGAAGGTGGGTGGATTAGGGTGTTCGAATGTGGGTTAAGAGTGTGATGCTGGAATTAAGGGTGTGAATTATATCAATTAATAGGCTTACAGTTTGGATGAAATATAAAGGGAGAGAGGGAAGGTAGCTGCTGCTGCTGCACTGCTGCTTGCTGCTTGCTGCCTGCCACACCATGAACTATTTTTCCTCTCCAATGCCCCTGTCATGCTAACTTGTCTCAGAGCCAACTAACTATGGACAGAAAGTCCTACAAACTGTGAGTGAAAATAACCTTTCCTCTTTTAACTTTGTGTGTCAGGTATTTTAATCTCGGCAACGAAAAACATAACTAAAACAAAGGTAGCATATGAGCTATGTATTACAGAGCAAGATACAGTAAGAAATAGACTGTATCTACGTCACCTTTGCTGTATGTAATCCTACAGCCTTGCATGGCTGTTATAGTTTGAATGAGTGTCTCTCAGAGGTCCATATGGAAAGCTTGGTTTCCTGGGTGGCACTACTGGGAGGTGGGAGATCCATTGAGGTGTGCCCTGCCATTACAGGATCCTGGCCTTTCCTCTCTTTCTCTTTCACAGTTTCCTGACCTGTGATATGACCACTCCCACCAGGATGCACCATTCCTACCACTAGCTTCACCACGAGGGGCCTGCTACTCTTGGATTCGAACCTAAGACTGTGAGTTAAATAAGTCTTTTTTATCTTTGTAAGTTATTTGCCTGAGGTTAGTTGTTATTGTACTATAAAGCTGACTGATACAATGGTTTCATTTACTAAGGGGGAAAAAAGCATGACACAATCCATGAAGAAGAAACAATATTGGCAGCTTACACAGAGATCCAACAACATCACAGTCATTACTGATGCTGAGGTCCAGTAATGATGTTGATAGCAGTATATATTATTTTTAATAATAAGCTTCATGTGATGTAAAACAGCTTAAGTTTGAGAAAATATCAAATATTCTTCCATACAGGCAAGAGATTTGCTGTGGTTAATTGCAGTACATTCATTAGTGTTATTAAATGGTCCTTGTCAGAGAATAAATTGCTATTAACAACTGACTGTTAATTACTATGTGAGGTACACATCTTCCTAAAGCTGTGGTCCCAAGATTCACTGTAATAACCAAGAAAAACAGAAACAGAGTGATTAATAACCTACAACAATTTATATTCTAAATGTACAGATTACAGTACTAAAGAATTTTTCACTGGCAAATTTAATTGCAAAAACTGATCAGTAAAACAGTCTGCAGTTTTACATTATTAAAATTGAGTGTTAAGGTGCTAGAAAAATCTATAAGTGAACTAACAATAATTTCAGACATGAATATAAAATGTTCCACCATATACTTGTTATATCAATTCAGCTTAGTCACATACTAATTTATGGATTCTGTTTAGTAAAAAGGAATTGTGGTGATATGGGACTGTGATTGTTGTATATAATCTCCTAATATCATCCATTTCTCAATGGCAAAATCAAGGCAAAGAGAATTAAGCTGAAACAGGCTCACTATCATTAATGAAAGGAAAATGTATCGTTAAAGTATCTAATCAAGTTAGTCTGCTTATAACACTTCATTTTCGTTTCAGGATGGACATATAGAGACAAGAAACAACATAGTGTAAAGCATCAGTTCTACATACATATTTTGGTCTTAGGATTCATTTTATATGCTCAACAAATATGAATCCAAAGAGCTATGTTCATGTGGTTCTGCTTAATAATATTTAACGTGTGAGAAATTAAAATTTTCAAACTTTTAGTAATCCATTACAATTCTAACTCTATTGCAGATTAATAAAAGTGACACATCTTTTTTTGTGAAAAGTATGACCTCTAAAACAGCAACAAAATAACAAAAAGAATGGCATCACTTCCTATTGTTAAAAATGTCTAATGTTTGCTTACTAAAAGACAACTAAATTTTCATATCTGTTTCTGCATTCAGTCTGTTGAAATATGTTGTTATGATTGGAATTTATGAAGAAAAACCGACCTTTCACAGATACATAATTGGAAAAGGGATGATGTGGATTTATTCATTATTATGGTCTCAAAACTTGACATGTGATTGTTTCTTAAAAGTTAGCTGCTATATGGAGACTATATAAGTGAACTTCTTGTACTCTGTTATTTTTAAATCTATTGGTCTATCTTGTACTTAGAATCCTATACCCACTCATGATTTGATAACATCATGAATTGTCTGTTTGGAAAATACTGTTCACTGAGGCCACAGATCTTCCCAGTATTGACATATTTCATTTTATAATATTAAAAACTCACCACCAATCTCATTAAGAATATTTTTAAGTACTGGGAAGTTGTCAAGCTCTCAGTCATAATGATGGGTACAAATTTTTCAAACTTCCAACTTTTCCTTAAAAGTCTAAATTGATAATACATAGTGTTTTCTTTAAAGTGACAGGCTCAGGTAAGAACAACTATTTCAAAGAAAATAAGAGACACTATGGTAGCCACTGCTGATTTCCTGTTGTCTTGTTTTGAAGTCCTATATTGCTTGCATTGTTCTGTTCTGATCTGCTTTGTTCTATTTTATTCTGTTTTGTTTTATTTTGTTCTCTTTAAAATAAAAAATAAATAAATAAAGTGACAGGCTTGCTCCTCTCTCTCTCTTTCTTTTCATTCTTTTTTTGTGGTACTGGGGATTGAACTCAGGACCTTTGTACTGAGCTACATCCCCAGCCTTTTTTTGCGAACTTCTTTTTTCATGCTTCCAGAATTGATGGAATTATAGGTATACATCATCATGCCTGGCTCACTCATTCATTTTTTATAAAATTTCTCCAAATACTAAAGTCTTGAAAACCAGTTTTTCTGCCAGTTATTCTCTCATATAAAAAAATGTCTTCCATGAAAAAACAGCCACTTAGCTCACAACTCAAACAACTATACCAGTACTTTTCTGTACCGCAGTGATATGTGCAAGCAGTGATTTATGCCACACATCAGTTTAGTCACAAAGAATATTGAAAAGGCATATTCTCAGAGGCCGAGATTCAATAACATTCATGTTTTTATTGCTTCGTTGAGGACATTCTTAAGCGAAATTAGACCCCTCCCCCTTTTACCTGCCAGTTTATGGCAGTTTATAGCAGTGAGGAATACAGTGACTCCTGGTGCCATTACCTGTAATCATGCTCACTCTAGCAGTGTTTCCCTCCACTGCCTTTATGTATACATTAACACAGGTAAAAAGGCAAATAACAGCTTTGTATTCTTATGAAGATAGCCTTGATCTCATAGATTATCTAAAAAGATCTCAGAGATCTCATGATCCATGGATCATACTTTAAGAATAATTGGTATTGAGGACAGATGATTCAAAATCAGTAGTATTTGAATTCTGTCTCTGACACTGACTCTGTGCTCTTAGTATAATGCTTAACCTCTTCTGGCCTTTGGTTGCTCAAAAGGAAGATAAAAACACCCATTTAATAGACCTACTGTGGAGAAAATCATAGGAGATGTGCTACAAGCAGCAAAATACTCAGTAGGTATTCACACAAGGTTATCTTTAATTCTCTTCTCCCTGCATAAAACAGAGATTATCCCATTTCACACATATGCAAAGGCCAAGAAAGGTTAAATGATTGATGAACAGAAGAACAAATAACAAATGGGAAAATTACTATGAGAATGGTGCACAAATAACCGATCGGTTTTATACTGTTATGAAACAGACTGGAAATGCTTTGGACAAATGTTTATATTTTCTGCCAGTGAACATTTGCAAACTGTTTTAGTTTCTAAAGTGATGGTAAACACTCTTCCTCAACTATTTATCACTATACTTCAGACACTACTGACTTCCTAGCACACTTAGGAAAACCTTTAAGAATTCTTTTATTTTTTTTTCTTTGTTCTATACTGCACACAAGGTTGCACTCAACATAATCTCTGTGATTTCAGGCTTTTTCTACTCCAGCTGCTGGATCCCATCTGGTGTCCTTTATCTAGGACACCTGTTTCAAGAATGAGACAATTAAATGATGAACTAGTTCCTTATAGAAAATAAAAATTTTCCATTTCCTTAGGAATGTTAATATTGGAAAGAAAAATGTTTAATAAAGCACAATTACGCATCTAATTACCAGATGCCAAGTATTTAACCAGAACAGATACTCTAATTGCTGTGTCTTGTTTTGCTCCACTGAGACATTGTATTAGTTATCTATTGCTGCATAACAACATTTCCACAGGCTTGGTCGCTTAAAATAACACACATTTATTATCTTACAGTTCTGTGAGTCAACAGTCCAGGGTAGCTTAGCCAGGACTTCCCCCAAGGCTGCCACCAGCACATCATCCAGGCTAGTTTCTCCTTTGGAGGCTCAGATTAGGGAGAATCTGCTTCCCAGCTTCTGTGGCTTGGGGCTATGATCAGTTCTTAGTGACTGTGGAATTGACAGGTTTAGTTTTTTGATCATTGTCAGTGGAGACTGCCTTCAGAACCTCAAGGCCACCCACAGTTCCTTGCCACATGGGGTTCCCCAACATGCCTACATGTTCTCTCACATTCAACAAACGATACACTCTAGCAGGACAGGTTCTACAGTCTTAAAGATAATCATACACAGGTAATCATGTATATCCTGTCACTCTTGCCATATTGTGTTGGTTAGAAGCAAGTTACAAGTCCTACACACTCCAGGGAAAGGTGTCACATAACGTGTCTCAGTTACTTTTCTTGCTGAGACAAAATACTCAACACCCACAAGTTAAAGGAGGAAAGGTTTATTTTGACTTATAGTTTGTAGAGGTTTCAGTTCATAGTTGGCTAGCTGCAAGGCAGGCTGGCATGGCATAGGGATATCACAGAAGTCTGTGACAAGGCAGGCAGGAAGCATCAGGCAGCAAGGTAGCAACAGCAAACCTGCCTTATTTCAATTCCTTTATATTCCATCCAGACTACAAGCCCATGGATTGGTACCACCCATACCCCTGGTGGGGCTTCCATTATCCACCCCTTAATTCCACCTTTAATTCATATTTACAAACACTAATCCAGCCACCTCCATAACTCCCCACCTATGACTACATGAGGCTTTGGGAGTACATCTAGATATAAGCCATAACACAGGGCGTGAGCACCAGAAGGCAGGAATCTTGGGGACCATCTAAATAGTGTATGTTTGCCACATACATGTTGGAGCATACAACGTGGCTGGTGGGGAGGAGGGAGAAGTTGAGAAGAGTGACATTAGGATGAGGAGAAGTAGTGAACTTGACCATTATGGAGAAGGAGTATAGGTCACTCAATCTAAACCTATGTTCATACAGACACAACAAATTCAGCTAGAGCTAACACTAATACCCAAGATGGCCTGGATGGGTGGGTTTGATACAACTGTAAATTAACAAGCCAAGTACAAGGACCAAGTGACCATCATATGGCTCTGGGAAAGTTTTCAATTGCAGAAGGATCCCAGTGAACAGCTGAGACATGGAAAAAAAGTGGAAAGAAGCATAGAGGCCAAGTAGGAAGCAGACTGATAAGAGAGAAACTGTCTGAGGTCTAGCTCTAATACTGGGTTTGGAAGGATAATCAGAAAACCAAGGAAAGCCCAGGCACAAGTACTTAAATGAACAAGCACAGAACAATGCCTGGACCCAGAGCTCTAGGAACTCAGGAGCATCTGGGCATACAACAGTTTAGGGTGGCAGGGCTAATTCTAGACTTCATAGCTAATAGTCTAGTGCTACCTTTGTTCCCAAGACTGACTTGGTCAGGGACTGGAAAGGTGAGGCTGAAATAAAAGGTGAGGCGGAGCACTAACCAAGAGAAGACAGGAACTGGTTTGCATAGTTTCTCATTGCTCAGGACACTGTGTAGAGTCTAAATCCATAATATTGTATGAACCCCACCAGAATCCAACCACATTTGGCTCAGCTAGTCTTGGTCTCTCTCCTTGCTTCACACTCACACTCCTAAATTGAAACCATTGGGACAGCCTGCCATGTCCTGAAAGTGGCATGAATTTGCAAGACTTTGACACAGCCTTTGCTGCCTCTTTCTGAGGTGTCCTATCTCCTCTATCCTCTTGGGGAATTCCTACCTAGTTCAAATGCTGCTTTCGCTGTGATAGGTGCCCAACTTCCCAGAACTGTCCTGTAGCACTTGTCATCATGCTATGATGGTCTATTTTATGTCTTTATCTAATGGACCACAGGCATGAGAAGGAAAGGACTATATCTAACCATTTGTTTTGTTTTGTTTTGTTTTGTTTTGTTTTGTTTTAGAGACAGTGTCTCACCACGTAGTTCAGGCAGTGTTGAAAGCACTATGTAGCTCAGACTGGCCTCAAACTTGTGGTGATTTTTCTGCCTCAGCCTCCTGGAGTGCTGGGATTAGAGGTGTGTACTACCATATCTGGCCTCCATTCTACTTGGAATGCTTCACACCTGAAATAGTGGCCAGTGTCTAGTGGTAACTTGATAAAAACTATTGGAACAAAAAACCCAGGAAGCAGTTAAATTGTTCTGTATTGATCTTGCTTTAGGAGACTAATTTTGTTCCCTTTCTCTCATCACCCCCCCCCACTACACACCTACTCTTACAATACTGATGGGAGCTCTGTATACATACCTGGCTTCACATAGCTGCTGCTTTTTAATAAGTATTAATGCAGTTGAAGCCTGACACAGAGGGCTGAAAAAACAGCACTAAATCTTTTATGGACAAACTGCAAATCTGCATGCGTGGTCAGACATTTCCCCTGTTGACCCTGAGCTCTGATCACCAGATGTGAGAGGTAAAGCAGAACACACCACCCACATGTTTTCAAACGAGAGAAAATCCCAAGTGCAGTGCATGGCTGCCACTGCGGGTAACCCAGAAAATCCACATGACCCGAAGGTGATTTTCAGTCCCCTTCCCTTTGCTGACAAGAAAAACATAAGTCTTGGCACTTGGTATCTTTAGTGTTTGAAGCTACACTCAAAGTATTTCCTCTTTGAAATTTATTCTGCATGTGAGAATAGCTTCCTTCTGCCCTTGCATGTGAAACTTTAATGACCAAACCTAACACTCAAGCAGAGTTGGATCACAGACCCAGCAATTACTACTGCTGCGGCTGGGTATTGAGCACTAAGAAATGTTCAGGAGCTGTCTACCTTCTACTGGGCAAGAGAGAAAGGGGTTATTCATCATCCTCAGATGTGTATGATAGTACCTGTCAATTTTCTTCTATGGTGAAACATTTTAAATTGAAATGAATCTTTTAGATTTGATTGTTAAAACTCAAAATGACCCCAACTGGGAGTGGCTAGAAATAAGGTCTCAGTTAATCTGCAAAAGCCCCCTGTTCAGCTTCTTAATATGGATATTAAACCCTAGAAATGGAAACAAATTATGCACACATCTTTTCATTTTATTTTAAAATATGCATAGATTCATGTTTTAAAATGGCCCTTTGGCCTAAGACAATGAAATAACTCCATTCATAATGAGGGACAAGCATTAGATATGCTGACCAAAAAAAAGAATTAATTTGCTTAATATGTCCTCTGAGTCTGGCTTGTGCAGCAAACATGTCCAGGAACTAGAAGGCCCTTCTGTCATGATGCTCTCAACATGACACCGAGCACAGCAGGTGCACTCCATGAGGACACTTGGTCACAGCCAGTGTCTTGGGTGGTGTTTTGCTTTGTCTGTATGCTCCTCTGACCTTCTTTCCATTCATCAAATTATTCCTCAGGAGCAGACTCAGGGCTATTACTACAATAGGCTCCTTCCTCCAAGAAGGGAATTTATACAACGACATAAGTGAAAAACAAAGACCATGGAAAGGGTAATCTTAAACCTCATTAAATGAGGCCAACAAAGTTCTTTCAGAAAGCATACTCAGACTTCTCCATAGAAAATAAATTAAAATAGAGAAAATATTTACTTCCACTACTCATTGCTAAAGTGTTATAAAACACCGCTATAATAATTCCAGCTTTTATAATCTATTTCAACGAGTCTCAAACATTTGTGCTTTGGAATTTAATTTGCTCTGGATTGGAGCGTTCCCACAGTTGGTTATAGCAGTAGAACTTCCTGAACAGTTAGAGCCTGAGCTTCCCAAAGAGGTTCCTTTGAAATGATCTTACTCTTCAATGACAAAAGGTATTTTGTAGAAAACAAATACAATTACACAAGTGGCTAAGTTCAAAATCTAATGTGTATGTGATATCTACATGAATAAACATCTTACTGGTTTATCTCAGAAACGGAAAATGGAGATTACTTTCTGAATTAATACAGTTAAGTTTACAAGAATATTATAAACCCTAACATGATGAAATAAAAACTCACCAAAAATCTGATATTAAACCTACCTTTTTACATGGGCTTCAGCTGTTGGACAGCAAATCCTATCAGACTGATATTTCTATGGCTATTGATAGTTTATAAAATATTTTGTTATTTCTTTTAAATTTCTAGAGCAATGGTTCTCGATAAGGGCAATTCCTCCCCCAAGGAAATCTGGCAATGTCTAAAGAAATGGTTGGTTGTCACAACTTTGGAGAGGTTACAATTGGCAATTAGTGAGTGAAGGTCAGTGATACTGCTAAATACCCCACCCCACTCCCATGCACAGGACAGCTGCCCACAACAAAGGCAGGTCCAGTACCATATGTCAACAGTGCTGAAGTAGAAAATCCTTGAGCTATAGTGGTTCTTCTGGAGCTTTAATGTGTATTCCCTCCAACTCAGTTGTATTCAAATGCACTCGATCTGGGGACAGGGTCAGAGATTCCTCAACTCTGGCCAGCTTATCACCAGATGAAGCCTATGTTACTGATCCCTGAACACCCAGGTTCCGTAGC
>RJWT010020755.1:0-17851 GCA_004365215.1 Cuniculus paca | reverse complement strand
TTTAATTTTTTGGGTACATTTTAGATATACATTCATCAGAGAGAGTTTGTACATGTATGTGACATATCTTGGTTCTTCTTTTTTCCCCAGTCCCCTCTCCTCTCTCCAACTTCTCTTCCTCTCCTTATTTACAAATAGTTTGTTTCTATTTTCTTTCTTCTGTTCTCTTTCTTTTCTTTTTTCTTCCTCCCTCCCTTATTCCTTATTCCCCTTCCTATTTGAATGTCCTCTTCCTGTTTCCCAGCATTTATTGTGCATTTTGATCCTTATTTGCTCTTTTGGTTTCTCATACCGGGGAGACAATGTGATGTTTGAACATGTGTGTCCGATTTATTTAAAAAAAAAAAAAAAGAAATTTGGAGTCAGGACTGTATTAGCTAATATTACCAATTCTTGGAACACAGTGAGATAATTTCTTGAATGCTATTTAATGTTAGGAATTTACAAGATATAATACATATCTGTGTCAGTAGTAACATGTGTTTTTCTATCAAGCTGCTATTGTGGAGTATATATCTGTTCTTTATAGCTATCAACCAAAATGTCTCAAGGATCTCTTATCCCTTTCAAATTTTACTTCAATATTTTTCTTGAAAAATTCTTAAAAGACTTATATGTCTACAAAGTATTTATAAAAAGTGTTTTGGGTTTCACAAAAGAACACAATCTTAGGAAAAGGACAGCACAATAAAAAAGATAAACATGAAATAATGTTAGAAAGCAATACTTTCATAGTTGCTTCCAAATAAAATGTTCATGTAAGTTAAATTTACAAATAAAATCTTATACATTTCCTGGAAGCCTTATTTTTAGCTTTCAATATGTCTTATCAAAGGAATTAAATGAGGAAAAGGATTTCAGATTTCAGAGGAAAAGTAAATTGCTCAAAGTGTGAAAATGTTACACAAGCAGAAATTTAATGGACAAATAAATTTTTGAAACACTGCACTTACTATAATAGAGAGTCTTCCTTTTCCTTTATAATCAAAGGAATGTTTTGTGCACAGCGTTGGTTGTGGGACTAAGAGAGCTCTAAGGAAGGATTTAGTAGAATTAATTGGAAATTGGAAGAGGGAATGCCCTACCACTGCTCCAAACATGGAAATGACAGATGGAACACAAAACAGAGAGTGGTAAGGTGGAATCAACTTCAAAGGTGAGAAAGGGAAACTACAGGTTTCCAGGCACTGAGAACTCAAGCCAGAACAATGATCAAATGAAAAAGAAGGTTGAAGACTGAGCAGGAATTAAATGTGAGCCTGATCACCCAGGGGTGCTGCGTATACAGGAGAAAAAAATTCCAGCTAAACATAACCTCAAAAGTATCAAGTTCTCAAGGGAAGAAGTTACTCTGAGAAAGTCAGTACAGGTTACAAATGGATGTATAAACATGCCAGGAATTCTCAATAATAAGCAGTCTAGAAAAGACTAAGTATAGCCGGGTGTGGTGGCTCATGCCTTTGGGAGGCTGAGACAGGAGAATTGTTGCAAGTTCAAGACCAGCCTGGGCTACAAAGTGAGCTCAAGGCCAGTCTGAGTGGCATAGTGAGACCCTGTCTCAAAAACACAAGGGTTGGGGATCTAGCTCAGTGGCCTAAGCACCTGTCTGGCAAGTGCAAGGTCGTGAGTTCAATCCTCAGTGCCACCAAAAAAAAAAAAAAAAAGAAAAGAAAAGACTAAGTACAATCAACTCTCTGTATGTGTGATGAGATGTACAGACTGTATGAAAAAAATGGTGATATTTCATATTAAGGTTTTGAATATCCACAGATTTAGGGGTCTATGGGGGTCCCTCAACCAATACTCTAAGGGTACTGTGAATAAATGTATGTTTAAAAAATAATAAGAAACTGAAAAAAGGACAGAAACTATAAAGTGTGCCTAAGAGTATTATGGCTTGTATGTAGATGTCCCCACAAAGTCTTATGTGGTCATAGGTAGGGCTTTTCTGAGGTTGCTGGCTCTAGAGTCTGTGATGTTGGGGTCAAAGATGTGATGCAGGGATTGATTCATGGTGCCATGGTAGGGTTAAGGGTGTGAGTGCTACCTTCTCTAAGTGTCACTTGTTACTTGCTTGCTGCCTTCTGCCTGCCCTGGTTTGCCATGAATTGTTTACCCTCTGTCATGGTCCCCTGATTTGGAGTCAACTAATTTATGGGTTGAAAACTTTGCAGACTGTAAGCCAAATAAATCTTTCTTTCTTTAACTTTGAGTGTCAGGTATTTTGTCTTAGTAATAAGAAAAGTTACTCAGACAGGGAGTTATGAAAAAAAGAAAAGTTTACATAAAAAGGACTAAGCAGAAATGGAAATCAATTAGCATGACTTTGAATTTAAAAGTAACAATAGTAACAACAATAATAACATATCTGAAAGTATAAAAGCAGGGTAGAACTAAAACAGAGATACTGGGCTGAGAGTGCAGCTTAGTGGCACAGTACTTATATAACCCTGGGTTGGATCCCCAGAAGTAGAAAAGGGATAGAGTGTGAGAGGAATGGAGGAAGGGAGGGAAAGAATGAGAGATAGAGTGAGTGAGCAAGAGAGAGAGAGACAGGGAGAGAGAGAGAGACAGAGTTTAAAAACAGTTCAAAATAAGTCTAGTATAGCATAATCACCAATAAGCATAAGTGAACCGTTGAAAACAAGTGCAATAACTATCATTTGGGTGAAAGGACAGGTTATCGTATATTCACACAAAGGAGTACTATCAAGTTGTAAAGAATGATAAGGATCACTACGTACCATAACAGGTACAATTCAAAAGTATATTTGGAATGAAAACGAGTCATAAAATAACACACATATCGTGATACCATTCATGTTAATTTGATAAACTCATAATGTGATATGCTCATGGCTATATAAATAGTTAAAATCTAAAAGTTTGGTGAGAATAATGTCAAACATTATGTAAGGAATGTCTTCTGAGAAAGGAGAGAGAAAAATCAAACTTGGTCCATTTTAAGTAGGAACTGGAACTGGACTACAGTGCTTTATTTATTTAAAAATCAGCAATAATAGTATGATGTTTATGCTCCTAGAATACAGTTACAAATATTCCTTGTGGTACTCTGAAATTTTTGATGTGTTAAGATTTTTACCATATAGAGAAAAATGAAAAGGATGAAAAAGTGAGCAACCACAAATGAACATGGGGACTTATTAAATCTAACACAATCTTTCTTCTTCCCTAAGGAAGAAAGAGACTTTTTTTTTATTTTGAAGAGAATAGAACCAAATGAAATAAAACAGAATAGAGTCAATCAAAACAAAACAATGAATATGGTACATGACTTCAAAACAAGAGAAAAGGAAATCAATAATGGCTACCATAATGCCTCTTGTTATCTTCAAAATAACTGCCCATACCATCAGGCATAATAAAATCAAACGAAGTAGAACACAATAAAAGCAATAAATACAAAACAATGAAAGCAATACAGGACTTCAAAACAATATAATAGTACAACAACAGAGGCTACCATAATGCCTCTCGTTATCTTCAAAGTAGTTGCCTATATCATCACACATAATGCAATCAAAGAAAACAAAATAGAATAAAATCAATCAAAAAAATGAAAGCAATAGGAGGTTTCAAAACAAGATAATAGGAAATCAACACTGACTACCATAATATATTTTGTTATCTTTGAAATAGCTGTCCCTGCCATCAAATATAACAAACTTAAACAAAACTAAACAGAACAACGAAAAAATTACAGGTTTCAAATCATGATAATAGATTAACAATGGCCACTGCCTTCCCTTTTTAGACATTTCTTCTTCTTTCACTTTCACAAAATCTATTGTGCACTTTACATCCCACTAACTCCTTTAGCTTTTTATACTAGGGAGACAGCAAAATAGTCACCCATGTGACTGAGCCATTTCATCCATAAGCCTGATCTCAAGCTGTATCCATTTACCTACACAAGACTTGAGGTTATCTTCCATTATACCTGAGTAGATTTTCATAGTCTAAAAATGCCATGCCTTTCTTATCCGTACTGCAGTTGATGGGCAAGCTACCCCTACATTTTTTTTTCCTGGCTCCCTGTTACATAGAGCATTGTTCTCTCTCCTTTGACTTTCAGTCTATGAATATTTTTTCTAGTTAAATGTGTTTCTTGTATAAAACATATTGATGGCTCCTGTCTCCTGATCCACCCTACCTGTGTTTCTTTTTATTGGTGAATTGAAGTCATCTACATTAATGGTTATGGCCAACATATACTGCCTTGTCTCTGCCATGTTATTTTCCTGCCATTGGCTCCCTACTTTTTCCCTCCATTGAGTTGTCTGACCCACTCGATGATCCCCCTGCTCTGCCACTGTTCCTGGTACTGTGGTCATTTTTATCTCTTTCTAGAATGTCCTTTAGTATTCTTTGTAGGATTGGTTTGGTGGTCATGAATTCCTTCAGTTCTTTGTTGGAAGTATCTTGTTTCTCCATTCATTTTGAAAGAAAGTTTTGCAGGGTATGTCAGTCTGGGTTGGAAGTTGTTTTCTTTCAGGACTTGCAAAACTTCACTCCAGCCTCTTCTTGACTTTGTGTTGAGAAGTCTGCCATGATTCTGATGGGTTTTCCTGTATAGATGATCTGCTTCTTTTCTCTAAGAGCTTTTAATATTCTGTTCTTATGTTGAATTTCTGGGATCTTGATTATTATATATCTGGGTGTAGATTTATTTTGGTTATGGCTAACTGGAATATTATATACCTCACTTATCTGAATGTCATAACCTTTTCCCATGCTTGGGAAGTTTTCTGATATTATTTTGGTAAACAGAATTTTAATGTCATTTGTGTTGATTCCTGGTTTTTCACTGACACCTATTATTCTTAAGTTATGTTTCTTTGAGTTGTCTTGAAGTCGTCAAATTGTTACTTCCCAGTTCCTTGTTATTTTTAAGAGATCTTTCCTTTCATGATCACAAGCTGCCAACCTCTCTTTAAGTTCTCAAAGCCAGCCACTGACATCAGACCAAGTTGGCAACTGGTGGGGAGCCTCTGCAATGGCTGCTAGAATGTGCTTGAGGGTGGGGCTCATTCCAAGCAATTTCCATGGATCTGTACCCAGCTAGGAGCTGCTGGAGGAAGCCAGCAGCAGCTCTGGTTTTGGGCTTACCTGGCCCAACTCCAAAATGGCTCCTGGCCAAGTGCTTTCTCTCATGGGAGGACTGAGTCTTCTGCAGTCACCGCCAACCAGTGCAGTCTTCTGCATCTGCTGTTCCTCTCTACAGCTGTGTCTCTTTGCAGAGGCCTCTGGGGTCACCAGCCACTACTGTAACTGTGACCCTGTGCCCCAGGTTCCAGCAGCTTCTCTCACACAGTGAGTCTGGCTCTGGGTGAAAGCGCTGCCAGCTACCACCTTCTTTTAAGTTTTTCTTTTTATTCTCTGTGGGCTTCAATTCACACTTTAGATTCTTCCTGGGTCCAAGGGACCTACTTCCTTACTTCTTGTCTTTCCCACAATGCTATATTCCAGAATCTGGACTGTGACTCTGTATTGGTTACTTTTCTTCATTGCTGAGACAAACACCTGACACCCAAAATTAGGGAAGACAAGGTTTATTTAGCTCACAGTTTCTGGAGATTTCTGTCCATAATCAGCTGGCTCCAAGGCAGGATGGCATGCACTGGGGCAGCACTTCAAGGCAGCAGCCAGAACAAAAGAAAGAGCAAACAAGTCTCTTCTCTACCCTTAAATTGTACATAGGCCACGCCCCACTTCAGGGTGGGTGCAGCACTCACAAAATGTCCTTGCCCTCCTTTGCACAGGATGAGGATATTTACAAAGTAGGAACCCTGGCTCCCTGCTGAGTCTCTCAGTTAAACTACTAAACTTTCTTTTTATTCTCTGTGGGCTTCAATTCACACTTTAGATTCTTCCTGGGTCCAAGGGACCTACTTCCTTCCTTCTTGTCTTCCCCACAGTGCTATATTCCAGAATCTGGACTGTGACTCTCAGAGAGGCTGTTTACTCTGCTGCTTACTGTTCCACTATCTTTCCAGATGTCAAGACTCTGTTTTCAATGGAAATCACAATCTTTGGAGTAAAGTGAGGTTGTCATAAATAGAAATAAAAATATCTCAAGCTAATTAATGCAACTTACATAGGTAGAAGAGATCAGAATGCAGAGTTCCTCTTTATGTTTGCCCTATTGCTCCTACCTCTGCTAATGTTATTAATAAGGCTTTTCCAGCATAAGTAGATATACAAGTGAAAGGAAAAGAGAAGTGGTAATATCTGAGGGACAAGATGTTTATCTGGAGTTCATCTTTTAGTTCTCACAGTAAAAAAGTCCTCTTTCACTTGACTTCTTGTTTTTTTTTATTGTATTTGAAAGCAGATAAAACCAAGGAAAATAAAGCAGAATAAAATCAATCAAAACAAACCAGTGTAAGTGACACAGGCCCTCAAAACATGAAACCAACAATAATTACCATAATGCCTTTTGTTGTGTTCAAAATAGCTGCAGATACCTTTGGACATAGCAAAAATCAAGCAGAATAGAATAGAATAGAAACAATAAAAACCAAACAATGAATGCAATAAAGGACTTCAAAACAAGACAATAGTAAATCCAAAATGGCTACCATAATATATCTTGCTATGTTTGAATTAGCTGCTCATGCCATCAGGTTTAACATAATCAAACAAAACAAAAGAGAATAACCTCCCCACCAAGAAAAGAGAATAAAACCCAACCCAACAACACAATAAAAATGATATAGGACTTCAAAACAAGACAATAGGAAATAAAAAATGGCTACCACCCTCAGAAGGAGGTCCCCCCAGATGCCACACTGTGCACCACTATCCCCTGAACAGATGATCAGACCACTGGCCCTAGACCTTCAAGGTCAGTGAAACACCAAAGCACCACAGGCATCCAACTGCATTTCACCTTGACAGCCATCATCACAGCCTGTGTTTCTCCAGATTAGCTGGTTACTTATGGGAGGGGGGCATTGGTCATTCTTATTTGCCAGTCTGCACACTGGAAGAAACTGGGGTCTGGCTGGCCCCATTCCACTGGTGGCCTGAGCATGGTGTTGGTGCCCCAGGTGGGGCTCGCTTCCTGGTAGGGCTTGTTCTCTCCCCCATAGTCCACGAATGGTGCTGACTCACAGGGAAAGGTTTGGGTCTGCTGTCCCCACTCCGGTGGTGTCCCACACCTTGACTTCTTACTTTATGGCTCAGAGCTGTATATGACATGTGGTAAAAGGTAGATCTCAGTTGCATAGAGTTTATGGCATCTGATCATAATGGAATGAATCCATTTGAAGAGTCTATTACTATTCAATATCATCAGGGAAAAACCTTCAAAATTCAGTGACCAAAAAAAAAAAAATAGTGTGACATACAGGAAGTGTGTTTCTGTAACACAAGAAAATAGAGACCTCGTAATTAAATCATTTTAGTCAATTAATAATTTAAGAGACAAGTTTAACACATTCTTTGCCTTTGATGTCAACTAGAGTTTACCATATTAATTGCCCCAATCTGTTGTGAAATAATGCAAATTTAATCTTGCAACTGCTCTTTCCTATTTACTCTAACTGATGAGTCTTTCATGGTGCTCCAGCATGAGATTTTTATTTTTAAAATATTTATGATTGTGCCAAATCTGTGCAGAGTCCTTTGGAAAAAATCTTCATTTTTCAAAGCAATTAAAAGTTAGAATATTTCTCATTTAAATTCAGGAATGAAACTTGTCATTAAATGGAAGTAATCTGTGTGCTGAATATGAAAGGAATTGGCAGTTCTAGGCCAATGATTCTGAGCCCTGGCTAAAGCAGAGTAACAAGGCTTTAGTGACTGAAACATGAGTTATGCTGGAATTCTAAGAAGCAAGGTTGAACTTCATTTGCATATGTGAAAAATGAAATGAGTTTGAAAAGTCTTCTAAAATTCAGCTTCATCCAGTGCATGTGAAAAAAGGAAAAGTGCTTGAGACTTCAGATAGAGAATAATAGAGTATTTGTAACAAAAAGAGATGATCAAGACATGTCCCCTGAAATAATATTTTCATTGCATTCAGGGATGAATGTTGCATATGAAAGCATTCTTTCTTTCTTTTGAAACAGGGTCTCGCTGTGTAGTTTAGGCTGGCCTGGAACTCACTAAGTAGCCCAGGCTGGCCTCAAATTTACAATGATCCTCCCATCTCAGCTTCCCAAATGCTAGGATTACAGGAGCATGCCACCATGCCCAGCCATAGTGAAGGTAGTTTAAGCAGAGTAAAATGGTAGAGATTGAACACCTTCTATGAAATTAGGCCTGGGGATCCAGGGCCAAAACACTAAAGACCTTTTAATGCTCCTATCCAATGCCTAGAAAAATGATTTGCAGGCATGTCCTTAACAGACAGAATTTAATCATTCATTGCATATAAAAATTTTGCATGTAAAATCACTTTCCTTCCATACACTTCTCTCATATCATCTATCCTTTTAAAAAATGAATTATTTCCATTACTGCTATAATTCCTGTATTCCTGGGTCAGTCTAAACAACTTTAAGCCATTGAAATCCTAGAAAGAGAATCTATGACTTCAAATTTTGATGTGTTATTGTGGGAACTGGATTTAAGGAGTTTGGTTTGGATATAAACAAAGGCAAGCTATAAACCAGTTCTAAAAGAGGACTGAAAGCATATGTCTTAGTTTTGGATACCAAATGGATTGAATTCACTACTCGAATGAGAAATTATCTAGAGGCCATCTTTTGGGTGTAAATTTTTATAATCATTCCAGAATTCTGCCTCACACTCTGTTGCCGACTCCCCTGATTTGGTTAGAATAAGCTGACCTTGACGAAGGTCAGGCACAGCCCCAAGGATTGAGGCTCAGTGACTGCTTTGTGCTTCTTTCCCTAGGCCCTCCTTAACCTTGACATTCAGGAAATGTGTTGTGCCTTGTAATAAGTCACTACCAACTGCTGGTGTATGAGGAGAAACCAGCTGCTGGGCTAGGAAACTCCACCTTAGTGAGATGTGGAACAGATGATTGTTAGCTACTGGTGCATGGGATTCTCATTCTTAAATCCAGGTGAAGAGGAAAGAAAGACCTACGTTTTTCTCATTTCCAAGATATTTATGGATACACAATAAGGCATAAGTCAATGTACTGGCCCTATTGTTCATACACATGTGAAGATCATTACCACTGAGGAAATTACAATCTGGTGAAAACTTCAGCATATCTGTGTTTGTAGGAGGTTAATATTTAATGCCCTGTCACCACCACCAAGTTCTAAACTGAGAGGCCATGTTGACAGGGAGGCAAGATCAATAAAGCAATTTTGGTATAATAGAGTTGCTGATCAATGAAGTTTAGACATAGGCAACAATGGCATTCCTAAAAATGGGTTCAAAATAGGGAGGATGGCCCCTCTGAGTTCCAGCTCCCCCTGCTGGCTGATTGGTGGGGCCAGGAGCAGCCCCTGCAAAGCCTAAGTACAGAAAAGCAGACCTCAGTCTATCCCTCTTGGGAAGTCAGTTTCCAGGAGGGAAGTTATGAGTATCTAGTTGACCCATTCCAATTTTACCAGCCAGATGAATTCCATGACTTCACATAGAGTACATTATGGAATATTTTCTCTAGTAATCTCCTAGATTTGATCTTATGAGGTATCCCAAGTAAGAGATACACAATTGATGACTTTGAAGTATGCCCAAAATGTGTATCTTACATCTTTGCTTTGGTCTTCATTTGTCTGATTTATTCAGTCTCACCAGGTAGTGCTCTTCCATCGGATCAATATCTAACTCAGACTTAATGCCACCCATTATACTGTTGTTCATAGATTCTGTCCACTGTGTTTCATCTTTAGAATTCAAATTCCATAAACCTCTGGGGCATGGTTCTAATTCTATTACTTCATCTTCAATAATAATCTTTCATTGCATTCCACTGAGTGTTTTCCATGGACGATCATATGGGTTCCTTTATGGTTTAATGGATTACTTCTCTATAATTTCCTGGATTCTGGCTCCCTCTGGAGGAGTGAATCTCTTCTGATCATTGATATTTCTTCTTTCTCTACTTGACTGTGTTCACTGCTAGACATTTTGATATAACAACAAGCAAAACAAACATTGCTTCTGAAATTTGTCTTTGTGTTGGTACCATGTAGGAAACTTAACAGAACACTGATGCCAGATCCCACTCCCCAGAAAGTCGTATTTATTGTTCTAGGTACAGTGACCCCAGAACAATTACAATGTCAGCTATAATGTTATAATATTTAGTTATAATATCATCAATTTCTTCAAAGATTATACCTTTTTTTCTCATTTTCTCTAGAAGTATGTCCTTTTGCATTTTGTGTCTATTTATTCTAATCTTTAGATTAAGATTTCTTCTATAACTGTTTAGCCTGTCAGATAATACCTCAATCATGTTCTTTTTATCTTTACTTTTATTTTTATTGGTGTGAGTTTGCATTACTTAAATTACAGACTTCATGGAGGCATTGGCACGTGTATGTAATGTATCTTATAATATTCTTTTCATTTCTTTCTTTCCCCTCCCTCTCTCCCCACTCCATTTCTTTGTTTCCTTTACTTGTGCAAAAAATCCCTCTCACTATTTCCCATTACTTATCTTTTATTTTGTTCTTTATTTATATTTTGAGTTTGTCATATAAAAGAAATCATGAAATATTTAAACTTGTGTGTCTATTTCATTTAACATTGTGATTTTCCATTTATATTATACATTTTCTTTTTTTTTAGTTTGAAAAGAATGCAACCAAACAAAATAACACAGAGTAGAGTCAATCACTACAAAACAATGAACATGGTACATGACTTCTAAACAGGGTAAAAAGCAATCAATAATGGCTACCATAATGCCTCTTGTTATCTGCAATATATATTTATCAGGAATAAATAAAATCAAACAAAATAGAACAAAATAAAACCAGTAAAAAAACAAAAACAAAACAAAACAACCAAAGCAGAACAATGTAAGCAATACAGAGCTTCAAGATACCAGTATAAATGACTCAAGTTTATCCTTTTGATGACTATGCAATACTCCAGTGTGTTAAATGGGAGATTTTCTTTATTCATTCATCTGTTGATGGATATATAGGACACTTCCAAGATTTATCTATTATGAGTTGTGTTTCTCTGAGCATGGGTATGCATTGAACCACTGAAATATGATGCCTTTAATTCTTTCAGGAAGAAAACTAGAAAGTTTGAATGAACTTTCTTTTTTAGTTTTTTGAGAAATCTCCATACTGATTTCCATAGTGGTTGTACTAGTTTACATTCCCACCAACAATGTGGAAGGGTTCCTTTTTCTCCTCACAGCCTCACCTCAATTGTGCTTTTTCTTGTTTCTACTTAGCAAGTCTGTCTTCGTTTGATTTTCATCCTTCAGTTGTTCCCTTTCTGGTAGGAAGATTAAAGTAATACAAGAATTTAGAGGGTTTTTTTTTATAATAAGGAGCATATGTCTTTTTATTAGGTCATTAACAAAATCTATTACTCTTCCATGAGCCAGTTTTATCAATTTCAGGTTAGTTGCTCCATAATTTTCTTCAGTTCCTTAAGTGAGGTAAGGAATTTAGTACTGTCTACCCAATATGGTATTAAAGTTAGAGCCAAAATTTCACAAATGCCCTGTGGAACTCAAATGGACAACAGAATTTTGTGCAAAATAGTAAAATAAAATAATATGGCCCATTCATTGATGGCTTAAGAAGTTCATCGCAACATGCACTCAACACTTACTCCAAACACATTGCATTCAGTGTGAGACCAAACCACACTTGGGAAATGCCAGGTTAGACTGCTGTGTTTTCCTTCTGAGAACTGCATGGAAATTCTCTGGCTGTGTTGCTATGACCTAAAACTGGGGCTCAGCCTTGAATGAACCACTGAACTCTGGTTGAAATGTCAAGTTTTCATGACCCAACAAGTTTTAAATGCCACACATTAAAACCTAAATCTTAAAGCCTTCCTTCCAGAACATGTAAAACGCAAATAACTAAACAAAACATCTTCCAAATTAGCTTGCACAATGTAGGTAAATAAAACCAAAGATCTAGTAACATTCTCTTGGGTCACAGTAGATGCCTTAATCCCCAGAGATTTTGGAACCCAAGTTCCACTCTCTGTTTCTACTGAGACTTGAACTAGAAAAATGAGAAAAGCAATATCTAAGAGACCACTGCTACATTCAGTTAGAGACAAAGAAATAGGGAAAATAAGATCAAAATACCAACTTTCTGTGTATAGGACTCTTTGAGAATATAACCGAAGTGTCTTTTGAATGTTGCACCCGAGATCCGAACAGGTTTATCCCATTGCACAAAACTTTGAAAAGGATGCCCATGAGTGTCTGAGAGGGAAGATGCCAGTTTCTGTAAGACAGCCTGGAAGAATGGACCACAGCATGAGTTTTCCAAAGTTAGGCTGGTTCATCTGAGGTTTCTTCCTAAATTTATCAGTCATCTAATTCACTCTTCCAAGTGTGTTCTGCCAACAGAAAACTGGAACTCTTCAGGGGAGAGGAGGTTCTCACCAACAAAGGAGAGAACCCCGAAGTACGATGTTCATTACACCAGCAACACGTGAATAACATCACCATATCAAAGAAGATTTTGTATTCTGTAATGCTAAAATCTATGGTACTTTTCACCCATGTATGACTTTACATTGTGCACGGATGACTTAGAAAAAATTGATTTGTCGAATTCTGCAGGTCTTTCAAGTACTGACATATTTTACCACAGGATACTAGAAAATCATGTTTGTTAAACTCATTACTACTTGGATCAGAAAAGTCTTTACACATTGGAGAGCTGTCAACGTCATGGTGCTGGATGCAAGTTTCTAAAATGCTAATTTCCATCTGAAAGTTCAAATTTTATCAGTGGCCACAAATATTGTTTTCTGGATGAGACAGTCTTCGTTTCCTCATTTTTAAGATTATATCTGCCAAAGACTTTCTTGTCTGAAAATCATGGTCTGTCAGCATTTGTTTCAAAAGTAGGAACGTTGAGTTTTTTCCACAAAGAAAGGGGCTCGGGCAACCTGCAGTTCAGCCACGTGAGTGCTTTCCTCAGCGTGACCACCGTGCTTGTGTGTGCAGTGAATGCACAGCACCCATCCCATCAGACAGAAAATTGCCAAGTGTGCACTCAAGGACTGAATTTTATTAAAATAACTTGTGATTAAAATTTTAAGTAATTTAAATAAAATTTATGAAATTCAATTTTATTGCATCATTAAGGATATCTTTAGGTGAGGCTGCTTTTTTTTTCTACAAATACATAGTGGTGAAGAGTACACTTACAGGGTAGGGAGTAGCTCCATGGTACCATCTTTGCTTAGCATGTACAAGGCCCTGGGCTCAAACTCCCCCTGCACCTCCAGTAGAATTATTTCACTTTGGCACCACTGCCTTGATTCGTGCTGCAGGGCAACTCTTTTACCCCGACTGATTTTACATCACCAGCATAAATGTCATTATAATAAAAAAGGATAGAACTTCTTAGCATTGTTATAAAATTCATTTTGACTTTGCAGAGTTTCTAAAAGGGTCTTGAGAATTTCTCAGGTTCTTGAACCACACATTTAACTGCAGAATACAGAGTAGGACTTCAAAGAATATCAATTCCATTATGATGATGCATTACAAATTTTATAATATGAGTATGTATGTTAATGTGCATATGAATGTATAGCATGCCACACTATTGTCACGGATCTAAGAGAAAGGCCTTCTGTTCAAATTTCCAGTTTTAAGAGTTTTGGCCTTTTCCCTTTGCTCACCCAGGTATAGAACTGGTAACTGCTTCCTACAATTACAACTTTTGTGATAATTTTATTGCTCTCTATGTTTTCAGTTAACCCATGCCTACTGTAGAAATAAAGACCACTCATATGGGAGCAAATGGAGGTTATTTATTCAAAGCTTGATACTGCAAAGGAGTTGTCTGCCTCACATTTGGTGGAGGGCTCTAAGCTAGGCATGCAATTGGAAAAATTTTATAGTGGAGAATGAAGAAGGCTTCAGACACGCCTTGGTTGGAGGTCAGTAGCATGAGGAAGTTGGAGGCAGATGAAGCAGTAGGACGTCTTTGCAGTTGGGGAACATATTCATTTATTTTTTTCTGATTGTTTCTGAGTTGGAGTTAAGGGAAAAATAAAGAAACTGGTCATCATTGATCAAGTCCTGACCATATTTGAATGATTGCTGCAGAAGGTATGCAGCAGCTGTTATAAATGGTCTGGACATCATCTGCATTTAATCTCTTATGGTTAACAATTCTTTGTAGTAAGTTCTTTTAAAATGACTAGTGTGCTTAGGCAGACTTTTAATAAAATCACTAAATTGTGTACCTAGTGTTCATCTGCCCAGATACAGTTAACCTAACACAGTTCTCAAAAATATAGTGAAATATTTGGATAACTATTAGATGCACATTTAAATCAACATACTTCACTATAAAGATGAGAAATGAGAAAGGACAACACAAGATGCAATGCTAGGGTGACCTGGCTTGTCTGGGACTGAGGATGTTCAAGCTAACACTGGAGCATTCTGGGTAAATCAATATAGCTGGCTGCCTTATAGCAGTGCTCAAAGTTGCTTTTTTTTGTCACCTGCCCCATCTAAACAATGAAAAAGTGCTCCACCAATGTGACCAGCATTCTGTTTGACTCTTGATGGGTGGAGGAAACCAAACAACTATCTTGGTGGGTTGGGCACAAGTAGTTTCATAGTCTACCTTCAATTGAGAGTATCCCTCTTTATCCAGATAAGATACCACCTGAGTTTTACAGGGCAAATTATACCCTTAATTCAGTGTCATCTCAGGTGCTATTTAATCAATCTATGTCTCTTACATGTTTACTATGAGTTAGTTTATCAGAAAGAAGAAAAGCTTTCAGGAACACAAAACTATTTTTAGAAATAGAAAATGTATTTTTTTCCCCTTCTTTTCACCTTCTGACATAACACTGTCTAAGAATAATTATAAACATTCACAGATGATATTTAAATTAGGTAAACGTGTGTATTCATTTCAAAACAATTGAATAAAGAAGGAAACTGAGATAAACACAAAGCATTTCATCATTTGAAGACATTTCCTCTGGCTTGCTAAAGGAGGGCAATTTAATTCTAAAAGATTGCATGTATTGATTCAAGTGCTGCCCCTAGATACTTAGCAGATGAATGAAACCAATGAAAAGGACACTTACTGTTCTCATTTCCCAATATGAGAGAACAAGTATTAACAAAGGGAGAGAGTTAATTTTAGAAAATGATACTTCCCCCAAAAGATTGCCTTTATTGAAAATGTTTTATAAAATAGGATTGCAGGTTATTAGCATAAAACAATACATGGCTTACGAGGAAACAAGGTCAGAGAGAACAGCTTCCAGGGAGAGTGACTCCAGATGCTGCTTCGGATAGAGACAGCAGACCCGCCTACCTGCAGCAGGAATAGGCCTTACGGGAGTTTCTAATCTTGCGAAATGCTATGAAATGTGTAAAATCTCTGCCTTTTGCTGTTGGCTCTTCTAATCCTTCTGTGTACTCTTACCAATTCTGCTTTATAGGTCTTGTTTGCTGTGCCAGATTATGTTCGACACACTGACTGCCAAAATTGAGCCTGGAAGTGGGCCTGTCTTGACTGAGGGCAGGCATGACCTCTTCAGGGAACTTACATATGATATTCATTCATTAAAAAAAAAACAACAAAAAAAAGGAACACCTGCAGATCCTGTGTGACCTTTGGGATGCTTCTTTTTCCTGACTCATCTTGCTGGCCAGCCATTTGCCACACTTTACCTAGGAAGAAGAAGCATTTGTAGTTGTTTAAAGAATCAGATTCCTTGGGCAGTGTGATAGGTTTTACAGATATGAATGCTTTAATGTCCATCAAAGTCTCATGATAATACCCCTGATTGAAGCTGGGCGTGGTGGCGCACTCCTGTAATCCCAGCACTCGGGAGGCTGTGGCAGGAGGATTGTTGCAAGTTGGAGACCAGCCTGGGCTACAAAGTGAGCCCAAGGCCAGCCTGAACTGCATAGCGAGACTTTGTCTCAAAAAGACAAGGGCTGGGGATTTGGCTCAGTGGCCTAAGCGCCTGCCTGGCAGGCACAAGGTCATGAGTTCAATCCCTGGTGCCGCAAAAAAAAAAAAAAAAATCCATGATTGAAAAAGTGAGTAGACTGAAGGTCAAAGAGGGTCATCTGGCCAACATGTACCAGATTGCTGTGAACTGGCCTCATCCATTTGTCTGTCCAACTATTAAGTTCTTTCTGATAGATTAGAGTAATCAATGTCAAAGAGAAAAAGCCTTTACTGGATACTGTTAAATAGTCAACAAAGACTTTATTTGAGGCAATTATAAAAGGGGAGGAGCCAGAACTATGTTAACATCAACACTATTGGAACATAGTTGAGAAAGGTGTATTTTAGCTCATCTGAATTTGCTTAACCCAAAGGAAAAGTCAACTTTCTCCCATCTTCATGCTGGCAGGTTGTTTTACATCTTGCAGTAAGATACCTGACAGTGGGTTCCTGTATTCCTGACAAAACTGAGATAGGGCCATTCTCTTCTTTAATGGTTAATTTTGAAACACATTGCCCTCAAGTCTTCCAGGGAGATATTCCCAGGTTTTAAATGGTGAAGAGGATTTTAAAAATATTTTCGTCTCAAAAGACAGAGAAAGAATATAATTTTCTAAGGAAAATGCTCTTAGAAAAAAAGGAGGTTAAGAACCTAGAGGCCACAAGAAGTCAGACTACAGTTCAATCAAATCGAGGAAAACATGAAGACCATCTTTGCCAGTCCTTCCTTTGTTCATGGGAAAGCAATCGTCCTACTGATGATTAGCAAAGTCATTCCATGTATTTATTCCAACACATTTCTATTATCAAAGGACAGTTGAACCATCTACTGAGACTTGGCAGTGCAAAATAAACATTTGCTATGATGAGCCAGGCAGTTAGTGAGGGGATTCCTGTGGAAATAAAAAGGAAAACAAAAGTTAATAGTTAGAGATGACCAATTTTTGAGTCCAGAGTGCAGTCAGTCAGGAAGACTCCCAAGTCTTAGACCTTGTTTAGATGGTGGAACAAGAGTATTAACTGCATTCTAAGAGAATTCTCACTTTGCAGTGTGAATGCTTTTGGTGAGAGAAGTGTTGGTAAACTTGTCCATATAGTTTGTTTGTTTGGAGCACAGCATGGAAGATTCAGGAGTTCTAGAAGTATTTCTGTATGGCTCACACAGCAGCAGTTCTAGGAGTAAAAGTTACTCTCACTTGATCTGCTGTCATGACAAGTCATATAAAATTTATATCAGGTCATCTGGGTTTAGGTCATAGAGTTTCTTCAGATCCTGGAAGAAAAAGCTGGTTAACAGAAAAGGAATTGGAAGTTAGTTTTAGTTTTTAATAGCACCAAGTAAGGAAGGTAGGGATAAAGTTGAAAATAGTTTGGAGAACAGTAACCACTTGCTAAAAAAAATTGCAAAAACTTAAAATCTGGTAAGCAGTGTGATGACTAATCTTCATTGTCAATTTGAATAGATTAAAAGACTCCAGGAGAGGCCATTGGTTTTTCAGGACATTACCCTCATCAGTAGGCTCATTCATTGCTGAGTTCATAGGTGACTGAGCTATTAGGAATTAGGGCCCACATGGAGGAAGTAGAATGATCTTGGGGACTGTATCTGGTTGCTGGCCCTTCCTCTACAGTTCTTTCTCTGCTATCTGCCTCCTGGATGCCATAAATTGAGTTTCCTCTGTCACATCCTTCAGTCATGATGTTTCTATCTTACAATCAGCTGACCATGGACTGAAATA
>RJWT010020754.1:0-17849 GCA_004365215.1 Cuniculus paca | reverse complement strand
TTCAGTGTCTTTCTGTAGCTTATCTCTGGCCCCAGTTGTTTTCTACTAAGTGATAGCATAAAATCTGGAAGTGTAAGATATTATGTTTAGGTGTCTATTCAGGTGATTCTAATCCCAAGTAACACTACAGTAAAATTGAGCAACTTTCAAATTGATATTAGGGTTTCATATTAACTTAAACCCTAAATAAATTTATTCTTAATAGCATAATATACAACATTGAAATCTATTTTGCATACATCTTTTCCATTTATCAAACTTTTATTTTTCATGACTATTCCTAATTGTAAAAATTTTCCAGGGGCCAACAGGTCACCACATTTGGTTCTCCCCACAAAGGGGTAGAAAAACAATGCCATGATAGCTTCAATATCATATTGAATATTTTTTCCCAAAGACAAAAATAAAACTTGAGGCAATATAATTTTGGTTGTATTTTAAAGGAAGGTTGAAACACAGAATTTATCAGTTTTACTTTCAGATAATACCATGGATTATAGCTATGAATCCAGAGACAATATTTTAATAGAACTCTAACAATTACATTGTATGTAGACATTTGTCTAATGGTGTATATACAAATTGCTCTATCAGAGCAAATAATTCTTCAAGTTGAAGTGATCCAAAATCAATATCACTCAAATCTCTTTTATTGCCCAGAAATGCAAGTTCAAGTGCTTTAAAACTATATTAATTACTACCTGCAGACTCAATCTTACGGTTAATACATTGTGTCAACTTGAGAAATTTAGTTTAACTGAGAGACTCAGGAGGGAACCAGGGTTCTCTTACTTTGCAAATATCCTCGTCCTGTGCAAAGGAGGGCAAGGGCATTTTGTGAGTGCTACACCTACCCTGGAGTGGGGGTGGCCTATGTAAAATGTAAGGGGAGAGAAGAAACTTGCGTTTTGCTCTCTTTTGCTCTGGCTGCTGCCTTGAAGTGTTGCCCCAGTGCCATGCCACCCTGCCTTGGACCCAGCTGATTATGAACTGAAATCCCCAGATACTGTAAGCTAAATAAACCTTTTCTTCCCTAATTTTGGGTGTCAAGTGTTTGTCTCAGCAATGAAGAAAAGTAACGAAGGCATTCAATCACTCTTAATCATCCTTATTTAATATGCAAATCTCAGATGGCAATTATTAGACATATCATTCTAAAAGAAACAGGTCACAATAAAGCCAGCAATAAATTTAACCAATGACTCAATTTTAGGATCAGTGAATACTTAAAAATGTATCTCACACTTTTAAAGTAAATATTTATGAGTGCCTTAACTGCATTCCTGATTTTACAGGACCAAACAGAAGGTAAATAATTAAATATCTCAATATCATATCTATTCCAGGCATGAACAATGCTTAAATATGGCAGCTTCATTTTCAGATTTGTCATTCTGGGTCATAGAATTTTTAAGGCTGTAACAAAGAAAATTCTATAATAGGAACAGATGTGCTTTGTTTTCATTTGGAAAATAACCCTTACGTAGTAAGTAGAAAAGCTGGTTATGATTATAGAGAAGCTTGTTTAATTTTGTTTAACAGGATCTTGCTTCTAATCATTACTCTATGATGCCTAAAACTTAGAGGAAAATCTAAATCAAACTTTTAATTAACAGATTAAAAAAAACTGAAGTGTCATCAAAAGGTTTAGATACTTTGTCCAGGCAAACAGAAGTGTGCTGCAGAGCCAGGATTAAAACGAAGGTGTGTTGATCACTAGTCCAATACGGAAAGAAAATGTAACATTCAAAATGTGATACCTATGCTTTCAGAAATTCAAAATGCAGAAATACGTGGCGTATAGTATGTACCTGTCATACATGTCTTGGTTTCTGAAAGTTTTTTTTTTAATTGATGATTCATTGGGCTTTATTCTGCATACGAGTTTAGAAATTTAATCAGTGAGTAGTTTATGTGGTGAGCTGTCCACATAATTAAATAAAACAATCCCCAGAACCTTAATTGAAGAATGCCTGCCCATCAGGAATACCTAGAAGCCATGCTTTGTCAGTCTATTTAAGCCAAATTTCTGGCACACTGCTCTTTAAAAATCAAATTTAAAATGACAGGTGACTTGCTTTTAACTTCCTTGAGGGCATGAACAAGTAATTAGAAACCCTCTGATAGGTAAAGTATCACAGAAAGGCTTCTTTATATACAGTAGCTTTTACTGACAGTGACATAATTTGGGAAATTTTACATTTTCAATTTGTGTTTTACTTTGGTTAAAAATGTGCATAAGTCAATAAAATGAGGGAAAAATTAACCAAATGCCTTGATTAGAATTGTTTTATTAGTACTGTATTTTGGAAACTACTTAGTCAATATTTTAACTAATTAGCATTTTGTTAAATACAAACTTTGCATTGTTTGCTTAGTATTTTTTAAATTGTAATGAATCTATATATCCTTATATTTTTATAGGTCCCTACTACTTCCTAAGTGTAATGAACTTACGAAGGTTGATAAAAAGTTATGTAAATTGATCACATTTCATGCTATTGCATGACATCAGAGCTCTACCTTTAAATAAACAAGTTACATACCAATAAGTACCTGAGTTTTTGCATCTAAAGTGACTGCTTAACAAGTCTTTGTTAACTGCTCGCAAGTTTACCATTGTGAAATAAGAGATAATGTTATTTTAAAAAATCACCATAACGAGCTGGGAGTGCAGATCAGTGGTAGCCCACTTGTGTAGTATGCACAAGGCCCTGGGTTCCATTCCTAGCACTACAAAAAAAAAAAAAGCAGATATTTTAAATTAAATAACCTTTACAAAATAAAATGATACCAAGTAAAAGAAATGAGAACCTTAGCGCATAATATAAAAATACAAGGCATTTCCTCTGACATTTGTCTTTGAAATTAAAGTGTACTGTCTAGAAGGCAACATATTATAACTGGGAAATGACAGGTCCAAATATTTGTCCCATTATGATTGTGCACAAACAATTTAACCTTTGAGATACTCAGGAATTATACAACCTACTTTACCAGTGAAAAGGTAACCTAGCTAGTCTTAGGAAAAGGCTATAAGGCATGACAGAAATCTGGCTATTTTTAAACTAGAGCATTATAGCTTAAAAGAGGAAGAAATGGAAAAGAAAAAAAAAAGGGAAACCACTCTCCCTAATGAAAATGAATGAAGATGAAATCTTTAAGTAATACAAACTGGGATGCATGTACTTTTAGGAATTTTATAGTTTATAATGCTTTATGTTAAGAATGTATAATTTATATTGACTATACTTGGATTTTTTTCCAAGATATGCAGTTTTAACATTGATATATATTATATAAAGGTCAAAAACATATTTTATCAAATATGGTTTCCATATTGATTTTATTTTTACTTTTTAATTTTTTGTTGTTGCTGTTTTTCTGAGAACAGGGTCTCATTATGTAGCCCTGGCTGGCCTTGAACTCCCAGTGATCCTCTTGCGTCAGCCTCCCCAGTGCTGGGATTACAGGCATGCGCCACCACGCTTGGTCCGATAATGATTTTAGTGCTGCTTCTGATTCAGTTTACTTTTCCACTTTTTTTAAACAAACAAAAACAAAAACAATGATACAGAATTTCAAAACAAAATAATAGGAGATTAACAATGGTTAATATATTGTATATTGTTATCTTCAATGTAGTTGCTCAGATTACAAACCATAGGCATGAAAAAATGATCAAACAATGAAAGCATGAAATGTTCTTTTTGGTGAACCAACAGAGATTAGAAGTATAACTATCGATCTTGTGTGAATTTAGATGTATAGATATATACATATATATATATATATGCATTTGTATATATAGTCTTTTCCCTCCTTTCCTTTCCCCCATCCAAGTTTTTTGTTTTAATTAAAAATTAGATTTCTAGTCTTCTAGGCTTGATCTTAAAATCATATGAAGATTATTTCTTGATGTAAAGTGTATGCCAATAACATAGTATCAGTGTATTTTTTATTTATTTTATTTTATATCTGTATTTCTTTGCATTATTTCATTGCATCGACCTATTTCTCTGGAAATATCTCTTAGTTGACTGTACCTTTTTATGAGAACAATTGAAAACTGGTTTGAGAAACATGGAAAATAGGATGTTTTTACTATTCCTACATGTAATAGAATGACATTTGTGTAGAAAACACGTATTTATGTATTGAAGAATAACAAAAACAGGTTCCTATATAAAATATAGTAAGCTTATACCAGTTTGTAATGTTCACATTTCTTTCACATACATCAATGCTTGGAAGCAGAAAATGCTAAAGATTCTCTTTTTTCAAAATTTTTTTAACAAAAATGATACTGAAATTTACAAAGCTTGTGTTTGTTATGAAGTTGTGGTTGAGGATAAACTGGAGCTGTGACTGAAAATCAAATTTTAGTTCTGAGTTGAGCAGCAATCATCCCTTCACGCGCTGCTTAAGATCAGTCGTTTTGACAGTAGGTTATGAAAAACCTGGCAACAATGAGGCTTCAGTGAAAAGAGGCTACCAGTTCAACCAACACGTCTAAACATGGAAGTAGAGTCTGTTTTAAGATCCCCACAAAGGAACATTCATAAGGGCTCCTGGGAACAAAGTACACCTGCTTTGTGAATAAATCCTTAGTTCACAGATGCTGTGGGGAAAAAATGGAAGATCCAATTACACGAAGCCTGGAAAGTTTCCTACAGTTAGTGGCTATTACATTATCTTTGATTATGACACAATATATAAGAAAAGAAAAAAGGGAGAGGAATTGTTATTTCATTTATTTATTATTTTCTTAATTGTTCAAGGTAGCCTCAAGGAAGCCAAGTCACAAACTTTTCCTCAATAACATTAACTTCTCTTTTCATTCAGGAAATATGACAAAGGTCTTGATGTAGGAGAATACTAGGAGACTCTAGTCTCTCCTACGCTATCTTGCGAACCTACTTACAGAATAATGTGGAAATACATAGGCAATGTTACAGACTTATATTTTTGTGTTTGCCATATACATTTATTAAAAATATGGCTGCAGGATATCTATGTGTACTATGCAGTTTTGAAGTCTTACCATAACAATATTGTACTTGACTTTGGACAATCGTGATAGCCTACAAATAGAGAAAACCACAAAACACACTAACACATAGGTTTTAGATATAGTATATTGCATTTACTTTAAAATAATATACAACTCTTAGGTTACTTTAAATTTATCTAAGAAATACACTGATTTCAAGCAATGGTAGGAACAATATATTCAATGAATGCTATACCAAGTTATTACACTTTGGTCACTTTTTTGCACAGTAGGCTAATCATAATCGTTACACCACACCAATGGTCAATTTGTGTGGTTAGCTTTCCTGCCTTAAGATCTTAATAACTATAGAAGAATTTTTAATCCTTATTATTAAATGTTCCAAACACCATAGTCTTAATCATAATGTCACTCTCCCCTTTTCTTTTCTTAAAGATTACTCTATTAGAGTAAATGGAGATTTTCCACTTAATACTTAGGGTCTCCAAATATTTCTATTCATTCATCCTTACCAATAGATTAATAGTAAACAAATAATAAATGATCATATCTCAATATATGAATGTGTACTTTTGCTAAACTATAAAGAATTTATATATATGACTATGAAATATTTTATGTGACTTAAAATATGCTCTAAACATAAAATTTTGAAGTCAAGAATTTAAAAACAAACTCTTCTGGCATCCTTCTTAGGTGCTTGTATTCAACTTTAGATACCATAGACTATGCCCTCCAGATGTTCAAAACCAAATCTACTTGATCAGTTCAGTTCAATTCATGCATCTATCACCAACTCTTCCCAGAAAACTGTCAAACATGTTCCCAGTCACCTTTATCTTCATAGTGCAAAAAATGGTTTTAGCACATACAAAGCATTGGGTTTCAGGACCAGCATTTTTTCCAACAGCAAATTAATTGGGAAGTCTTCTCCTGTATTATATCTTTCTAGAATCAAAAAGTCAACTAATCTAGTACAGATTAAAAGTTTGATTCATATGAAATAATTACACACATGACTTTTTTGAGGTGAAAAAAAGGCACGTGACTTTTGTCATGTATTTTCCTAATTTTATAGGACAAAAGTATAGATTTATGTTAATATATTTAGAATTCTAATAGATGTTTTATTTTGAAAAGCAACAAGAAGGAAAGCCTTTAGATAGGGAAGCCCTATTAAGAGATTTTACATATATCAATATTGTATAGAACCAAGAATGCTTATATTTGTCAAATATAACTTTCTCACTGATGCAAAATGGTTGTAAGATAATTTTTTCTGGAAAAGGTAAAAATCTGGTTTTCTTTTTCTTCTTTATTCTATATATTTTAAAGCAGGGAAGAGGGAAGTGTTGGTTTGGGGAACACTACATAGTATTAAGAACTATGAGACAACCAGATCTTGAATTCTAGCTCTATTATTTTCTGGCTATGCTTAATGACATGTGTTTACTTTGCTAAGCCTCAATTTCCTCATCCAAAAAATTAGATGACAATTGTACTCATCTTCATTACATAGTTACAGGCATTACAATACATAATGCATCTAAATCATCTACTTTATATGTATACTTTATAATGTAATATGCTTAGGAGGGGCTGAAATGAAGAAATGCTTAATAAACATTAAATCTCAAAATGCTAAAAGTTGATCATATACTTGTGAGAGGTAAATTGTCATGGTCATGCAGAATTGTTTAAAGTATAACATGTCTTTCTATGGGAACCTGCAAAGCATTCCCACGGGGATCGGCAGCCTCACACTGCAGCCAATCAGCTTAACCTGGCACAGAGTAGTACAGCATTCGACAGCTGTCAACCAGGCCACATTGCTCAGAATATATGAAGCATCTTTATTAAAAGCTCTGAAATATCTTTGACTTTATATGGCTTTTTAAGGACCTATTTTTTGAGGCTGACAACAGTAAACTGCTTAAAAATATCATTAACTACTGCATAAGAGTTAATATGCATATGAAATCCGAGAAACCACAAAGTAAAGCCTTTTATTGAGATAGCATCTCATAAAACTAAAGTTTTGTAATTTTCTGCAATAGCTTGGAAAAAGGCCTTTCTAGCAATTTGTTATTACTTTATTCAACCCTATAAGACTACACGACTCAGGCAAAAGATGCAGAATAAAGTTTAAGATTTAACTGAGCTGTATAAATAATTATCATAGTAGCAATTCATCAGTATATATTCAATCTTGTAAAAAAGACAAAATTACATTCCCTTCTGCAATGACTTTTCTCTTCATGACAAATATCTAATCTATTTTGAAACTCTTTTTTTTTTTTTTTTGTACCAGGGATTGAACTCACAACCTTGTGCTTGCCAGGCAGGTGCTTTTGCCACTGAGCTAAATCCCTGGCCCATTGAAACTATTTTTAGTAAACTTTTTCATATATGTTTTCTAAAAAGTCACCTCAAATTCTTGGTATCTAAAAGGAAAAAAAAAATCACAATAAGAAGCCAAGAGATGGAAATTTCCATCACTGATGTCACAGCTGTGCCATTAGATCAGAAAATAAAAAATGTGTGGGAGGACAAGGTCACTAAACATAAAATTTTCTCTCCTGGATATGAAGCAGGAGCGCAAGTCAGAAAGCATTTGAGTCATGTTCTTTGTTGTCTCGGCAAGTAGCTTTTTTCAAGGCACCAAAAGGACCTTTGGCCACATTTCAGACCTCATAAAATTGATAAATTAGATTTGGGTTGATTTTATTGTGAAAACGCCTCAGCTATTTCTGGAGTTAAACTATCACAGCCTCCATGCGAGACAGTCATCAAGTGGACAAAATAGAGACTTTAGCTAATCACGTGGGAGAATAATAACCAATTTGCTGCTATATACCTTGATGCAGTGACTCACAAAATTCTTTTCTTCTTAATTAAAAAAAAATACAAACAATGGTACCAAATTTCAAAATAAGATTGTAGAAAAGTAACAATGGTTAGTGCATTGAGTATTCTTATCTTCAAAGTTGTTGCTCATATTATAAGACACAAGCATGAAAAACTGATCAAACAATATAGGCACAAACTTTCCTTTTCAATGAACTAATAGCAATTAGTAGTATAACTATCTTAACTATTGTGTGTCTGTATATATACATATATATGTTTATTTATAGTTCCTTTTCCCTTCCTTCTTTTCTCCTTCACTCCACCCCAGTTTCTCTTTCCTTTTGGACAGTTTCTTCCCATTTCACAGTATCTGTTGTACATTTTGGATCATATTTACTTTTTCAGCTTCTTACACTAAGAGCACAATACGATGTTTACATATGTGAGTCTGACTTATTTCACGTATGAGTATGGTCTCAAATTGCATCCGTTTCCCTATAAATGTCTCAAGTTTATCTTTCTTTATAGCTAAGTGGTGCTCCATTGTACAAAAATATCACATCTTTTTATCTATTCCTCGGTTGATGGGCATTTGGGATGTTTCCAAGTTTTAGCTATTATAAATTGTGCTGCTATAAACATGGGTGCACATATATTGCTGTGGTATGATGTTTTAATTTTTCCTGGGAAAATACCCAGAAGGAGAATAGCTGGGTTGAATGGGACCTCTAATCCTAGTTTTTGTGGCATCTGCACACTGATTTCCATAGTGGTTGTACCAGACTGTACTCCCACCAACCATGGAGAAGGGTTCCTTCTTTCCCACAGTCCATCCAGAATTTGATATTGGTTGATTTCTTGATGATAGCCATTTTTACTGGGATGATATGGAATCTCAGTGTTGTTTTAATTTGCATCTCTTGAATGACCAATGATGTTGAACATTTTTTCATGTATTTATTTGCTATTTGTATTTCTTCATCTGAGAAAAAGTTCATTCATAGAATTTTAAGATATATTTGGGGGGGGATATTGGTTTAGTGGTAGAGCCCAGCATATGAGGCACTGAATTTGAACTCCAGCACTGCCATATATATATATATATATGACATTTACATGACTCTCTCTATATATACATACATATATATGACATTTATATGACTCTCTCTTTCTCTCTCTCTCTCTATATATATATGACACTTCATGACAAAACTGGTACTGTCTTATGCTGTATATGACTTAGAAAATTGTTCCACGCAATATGATTTCTTAGAGTAGGTGGAGTTTGGTTGCACTACACAAGAAAATTTATATTTATAAAGCAGCTACTCTGGATTAGGTACCATGCTAGAGTAATTTTTTCAGCAACACTAATAACATGTTATTATCATAATTTCAGTTCAGACAGATTTAGAGTTGTTCCTTTGAAACTTTTTGTGGGAGGGTAGAGGCAGGGTTTAAACTCAGTTCTGTCTGTTTTGAAACCTTTTACCATATTGAGGTCAGTAGACTCTTGAAAGAAAGGAATAAATCTACAGAAAAGGAGATTTCTGGCTGATGAGAAACTGTTACAAGAAATGCAATGAAAATATTTAGCTCAAGTCAATAGAGGACCAAACACACAAAAACGTATATTTACCAGAAGATCCTGCTCCAGGTGAAGGTATATATTGCTTTTCTTCTTCCTGAGTTCCCATTATCCCTTGTTGCCACCATTTGGAATGAGCATGGTATGTGTGGTTGTATTTTCACCTCCTAATATGTCATCTTCAAATAAAACTAATAGTGCCTATATTTTATGTTTTTGTTCTTATCTTAAGAGAACATCTTGCAATGAATTATACAAGTTAGATCTTGCTGGGAAAAAAAGACTAAATATAGGCTTTATAAATGAGACTCTCTAACATTATTGAAAAACAATTGGATGAAGCATCCTCCCTGAATCTCGAGAGTATTCTGCACTTAAATGCCCATTGTGGAACGCATCATAAAGTTCTGGGTCATGAGTTTTGCTTACTGGGAGTTATGGGCTGAGGAGCTCTTATCATCTAGCTTGAAACAACTGATTTGGAGGACAATCCTATGTGAGGCATAATTGGAATGTCTCATCTTCTTGCTCCTCCGTTGTGCTTGATTAGCCTGTACTGCTGTGGGTGGTAATCTGTCTTGCCATTTGTAAAGAAAGCAAACAAACAAGAAAGGTAAGGTCAGTGATGCCCAGCCTCCCTCTCCTACTCGAATCAATGTCTCAAAATGTCCATGGGCCTTGGCAAGGGACATAAAAATGGAATAAATCACCATGAGAATCTTCTCATTTATGTCTAATATTAGTTCCAACATTTAACAACAAAAAGTCATAGTATTGTCATGAAGATTTCCCCCAACAATGAATCTATCCTGTCTAGTCATTTCTCACAGAACATTTTAGTCTTGCTTTGCGAAGGCAGAAAACCTCAATAGAATAGAATGGAATAGAATAGGATAGGATAGGATAGAATTCTAGTAATAGAATGCACAATGATTTTTAATGCTTTATATAGAAGAAATACGCTAGACACTTTAAAAGTACATGCTGCTTCAGTCACGTCGATGACTTAGAGACGGATCTCTAGGGGCACTTCTCCTAATGAATGTGAGATGTTGTGTTCAAGTTGGAAAAAAATTTATCACCTGTTTGTGAAAGACATTGTTCAGCTGCTACCCTGACAACAAAACCAAGCATACTAGTGACCTAAGGGACTGCAGAGATATCTACAATAATTTGACACAAAAAGGAATTGGAAACTTACTAAACATGGAGCAGGTGTAGAGAAAACTAACACTTTTCTTTCTCAAGTATAGGTTCAGAAGAATCCAACTCACTGAAAAAAAATATGTGATATATAAAATTATGCAATAAAACACATAGTTTTTGAGAATAGGTTAAAAGGTCAGGAGAGGAAAAATTCAGGCACTAAAATAGAAGTACAGACACATGTACAATAATTTTGGGATAAGTATTCAAATTATTCCTGCTTCACACTAAATAAAACTCATTTGGTTTGGACAGCAGGATATTTCATATGAAAAATGAAATAGGGCTTTGGGACTGGGACTGTGTTATCCGCATGAATGCCACTCCACATCAATTTTCTGACACAACCTTAGTCCACTTTTTCAAGTGCCTTTATTTGCATGATTATGCTGGATTAAAGAGAGTAGTATTTAGAGAGAACACAGGTAGTATTAGCATTGCGAATCTGTGTAAAACCTTGAGCACTGGCTCACCACTCTCTTCTGTCTTCCTATCTCATCCCTCGCTACCCTTTTTCTTCTTTTAGAATGTCACATTTTTTGGAGTATTTTGTTATTTCTACTCACACCAACAACTCCTGCCTCAAAATGTAAAATAATTTAATCATGACAAGTAACTATTTAAAGTACAGATGAAAATAATTTTGCAGCATTGTATGAAGTTCATGAATCATTTTCTTTTAGAAAGTCTTTGACACCGAGGGGATATTTGTTCATGCAGGTATTCACTCTGCAAGATCAGTATTCTTCATTAACAAACTGAATTTGTTTCCCCTAACTTTGAAAAGTGGTTTTGAAGAGGACCCCCAATTGAGGTGAAAACCCTTAAGTTCTGCACTCTTCAGAATGTCCCTGCGCTAACTAACTAATGTTCAAAACACATCCACGACATTGCTAGTACAATTCCATCAGTCTTTCTGAGTTATAAACACATTAAAACTTTATGTGAAGTAATCAATAAATGACAACACTGAAAACAAATCCAGAAGTCAGTGTTTAAAGTACCTGGCAATGACTGATGGGCTAAGCTTTCACAACCCCATTCTTCTTGTGCTTTTAAAATCCATTTTCCTGAACTGAGAGCATAGCTCAGTGGTAGAGCACTTGCCTAGCACGTGTGAGGCTCTGGACTGAATCCCCAGCACTATAAAATAAATAAATATAAAAATAAAATTCACATCCCAGAATTTCTGGTACATTCTCATCTATAGTTTGTGTAATGGAATTATGAGAAGCCAGATAAAGAATGAATCAAAGTTAAAATCATGACATAATGAATGGCATCTTTTTATAATCTTGACCTAATAACAAGTCTTTTTCTTGTAGTAAGGTGGTATCTAAATCAGGTGCACACTCATAGAAGAAATATTTCTCATTCTCAACTGACAGTCTGTGACTTTCAGAAAGGGTGAGTTAAAAAGATTCCAGAAAGTAATTAATCATGAACCAATGAAAATTAGCTAATATACCACCTTGCCAAGTGTAATTTTTTGATGACATATATTGTTGCCTACAAACTAAGAATGGAAGGCTTACATCTATAAAAATAAGAAAAGCAACTGATTTCCAGACTAGGTATGTCTTTCAAGTTGAGCAAACTCTAATTTTTCATATACTTTTAAGTTATCTTGCTCATTTAAATGGCACTACTAATAAGTAGCCAGTGCTAGAAATAATAAATATCATTTACTTACTGGGGATTCAGGATAGACTATTAGTATCTAATCAACAAATTCTATTGATTGTTCTTTCTAAATCATACCCAAACCCATTTCTTTTATTTCCTCTTATCTGTGTTATGACAAGAATCTTTTGATCTCTAGATTCCATTTTTTTCCTTTTATCCACCAGGTACATATTACAGTAAGAGTGGTGATTAAAAATTGATCATATCACTTCTTTTTAAAAAAGTCATCAGTGCTTTCCCCATGTCCTATGAGATTAAACCAAAAGGACTTTGTGTAACAGTTCCTAACCTTGCTTCCATGCTGTTCACTTCTATTCACCTATCCAAGACCCAAGACCTTGTGTAGGTGGCATGCTCCAATGGGACATTTAAGAAATCTTTTACCTATAACCGCATTCCTTAAAACTTCAAGGCAGTCACTGTCGTGATGACTGGACATTGTTACTTCCCCCCAAACTATGGGCATCTTTATACTCCCAGTATTTAAACAATATGGCAGAGTAAGGAGTCAGTAAATATTATTCATTTATTTCATTTCTCTATTTCATATTCCTGAAAGAAGGGAACATAAGAGATGAGAGAGTTCAAAACAAGATTCTAACAAAAAAGGGAAAAAGTTCCAAAGATATGTCATGAGTTCTTCCCTTTGCTGTACTATTTTCTGCATGAATCTCATTTTATTCATTTAAATTTTTGTATTGAATCAAATGTTTCACTAATCTGAGTGTTTTCTCATCATCCTGTAATTTAGGAGTATGAATTATTTTCAATGGTCAGTAAAAATGAAAATACTGTCAATTCTCCAAATTAGAACATTATCACTAAATTTTAAATTAGGGCAACTAAAACCTCTAAGTAGACAATGGGAGCAGTGCAATACAGGAGCTTAGGGTTGCAGAGTATATAGAAATATTACACATAAACATAGTTTATCTGCCATACTTTTCAATCAAAAGTCTTTCTACTTTTGTTTTGTGAACTTCCTAAATTTACTGTGCTACAAACTAAAGTATTGCTGGACATCACTTGGGCTCATGAAACTAATCATCTTTGTGCATGCCTCAGCTGTACAAACCACAAAGCAACCCGGAGTTCAAGAATCCATCTCCACATCGCTGATAAATTTCAGGACTTAGAGATTTTCTGAATATGAAGGAAAGTTTTGATTTGTAGGAGCAGAATCACTGTGCATAGAAATGTGCTTTACAATTCAATAATAAAATTATTAAAATGACAGTTACTTTTGTCTTTTGTTTCACTGTCTTTCTTTTGTCTGATACAAGAAACTGATATCCTAGGAACCTGCCTGTAAATGAAGATGTAATATTATATTTTATTCAGGCATGTTCAACTTCATGGAATAACCTGAGTCTAAGGTTGCAAATACATTTTCTGTTAGGCTTCTTGCAGTTGCCTGCTGATGATTACCAGGGGAGAAGTAAAAGGTTATTTGTGGCTCACAAAACATTCTCAGTGGATGCATCATCCCATACAAATACATATTGGAAGATAGTTTTAGCTGGGAGTAAGAACCAGGAATTTCTAGAACTATAAACAGAGTAAATGCTAATTTGATGGTGAATTTCACTATGACTACGTATTTTTAAAATATTAGAAAAGCTTATTTGCAAAGCTAAGACTGATTTGTAAGCAACATGGGACATATATGTCTATTTAAAAAAATAATCAGACATGTAGAGCATCCATCTCTAATGGAAAAGCTCTAATTTGGGGGCACAAACACTTCCAGGGGAAGAGTAAAATAAAATATTTTAAGTATGAAATATATAAACATAAAGCACAATCATACAAAAAAAAACCTCACTCATCAAGAATGGGTAATGGATAAGCTAAAAACATTTCCTTTCTAAAGTTTATCAACACATAGTTACTTTATAATTCAGAGAAAATCCTGAACTTCATATACCTTTTCATGTAAAAAAATGACTTGTGGTAAGTGAGATGAGGAATTTAGAGATGGTATGTGTCAAAGGTAAAATCACATTTCTTTTTCA
Organism: Cuniculus paca; assembly: GCA_004365215.1. Taxonomy (NCBI): domain Eukaryota; kingdom Metazoa; phylum Chordata; class Mammalia; order Rodentia; family Cuniculidae; genus Cuniculus; species Cuniculus paca. The sequence continues at coordinate 3,490 of RJWT010020754.1, read as the reverse complement.
AGCAGGAAAAATTGGACCACATGGTAGTGTTCTACTTCAATATCTTTGCAATTCTCTTGCCAAAGGACTGATGCATATTTAATCACTTTATCTAATGGATGTGATTTCTCAACTCAGAGTTACCCATTAGGGAAGCTCTTGCTCTGGTTCAGCTGAGCACTCTGATTACATTTCCTGACTTTGTGGTTTCAGAGAAGCAGAGCTGGTAGAGAAGTCCCTGACTGATCCACTGATTTTTGCTAGGAGCAAGGGAATAAGGCAAGAACGTCCAAGTCATTAGGCTTGAGGGTTGAATTTGTGGATTCATCATATCTGAACCTTTGGCGACAGGTGCCCAAATGATTAATTGTAATGATCAGTGAATAGATTTTTTAGAAATAAAAAAGTCTCAATTTCTTGACTAGAATGGGAACAAATCTCATTCTGGGTTATGAATACTTATTGTGAAGCTAATCATCAATATTCACTTCACATCAATAATATCACTTTAGACTATTTTCATATACAAAACAATATGATGGTACTTGAGAATTTTTAAAGTTCTGAAATAGTGCAATACAATGCTTATTATTGCAAAATACAGTAAAAAGAATACAGTAAAACATTTAAGAGAGCTAGACTATATCATGAATTGCGTTTCTTTTGTCCTCTTTTGCTGCATATTCTTAAGAAAGTTCTTCAGACAAATGTACCATCTTGAAAGTATATTTAGCATCTCTAGAATATAACATCTAAACTTGCAAAATGAAAACACTCCAATTAATGCAGAGAAGTTTTCCCATTGTATTTTGAATGAAGTAAAGATTTACATAGCCTGACTTAATAGCATTGTATATATTCAAGGTGTACAAAATAATATTTTGATGTGTACATCGTGAAATGGTAAATGTAACTATTTGACAAGTGTATTACCTCACATAGTTCCTAGTTTTGTGATGAAAGTCCTTAACATCCCTTGCTTTTGCATTTTTTAAAAGAATACCATGTAGTGTCAGTAGCTACAGTCATCTCCAATTTATTTTTCCCAGTTAACTGTAATAATATATCCTTTGACCTCCATCTCCCCATAATTCTGCCTTAAATCACCACACTCTGGAAACTAACATTCTACTCTCTACTCTATGAGATCAACTTTTTAAAATTCTGCATTTGTAAAATCATGCAGCATTTATTCTTCTGTGCTGGGGTAATTTTACTTAACATGATATTCTCTAAATTCTATGTTGTCTCAAGTAACAGCGTCTCAACCTTTTTTATGATTAACTCATATTCCATCATTACATTATATGTACCACATTTTCTGTATCATTTAGTTCACTCATCAGTGCACATCAATATTGATTTCCTATCTTGATTATTCTGTAGTAAACATGGGAGTATAGATAACTCTTCAATATCCTTATTTTCTTTGGATATATACCAAAAGTGATGTTGGTAGATCATCTGGTCATTCTACTTTTTATATGTAGATGAGCCTCCACATTTTTTCCACAATAGTTGTGCTAATTCACATTCCCATCATCAGTATGTAAAGGTTCCCTTTTCTCCACACGCTCACCAACTTTACTTGATCTTTGATATCTCTATGGCTTTGGTTTGCATGTCCCTGATGGTTAGTGAAAGTGGGCATTTTTCATTTTTTTTGCTGTACATAGCCGTATTTTTAACATTCTAATAGAAAATTTATAATAGATAAATTCATAAGATTTAATGATGTCTTTTTTAAAAGTTTATTCTATTCAACAAATATTTACCTGATTGTAATATATATTCCTTTGCTATGACACATGAAAAAGTATGCAAAATTGACCTAATTAATAAATAAAGTTAATAATGAAATACCATCACAAATTAATGATGGTAGTAAATAAAAAAAATGAGCCTACTATGATAACAGAGAGTAGCAAGCCTAAAACTAAGAAACTGAGAAATGTATGAATTTCCATGCTGGACTATATAATATTTAGAAATACACTCCTCAATCACAAAATATTTACCAGCAATTAAATATATATTTTGTTTTTATCAAATGTGTATTTATTAGAAATTCAATGAATCGATTTAGAATATTCTGCTTCAAATTTGATAATTTTTCTGTTTAGTTACAATAGCATATAGAATGTTATCCTATGTATTAATCAAGATAATGCCCCTCAACAAGTATAAAAAAAATTGATGTTTTCATGTTAAACTGAAAAACTGAGAAAAAAAAGAGGCCATTAACTCCTAATGAAGGTCTATTTCAGGACTATTCCCCCTGAATGGGTTTTCTGGATTTCTGGTGTTCTATTCTGCTCTTTCAATTGTATCTATTTTTCTTATGGAAGCATAATATTTCTTTTGAAAAAAAAGTGCCAGAAGAATGCTTTAAGTAATGTAGTTGGGTAATGTCAAGCCAGTTTCAAGCAATTATATACTCGTTCAATGAACAGGAAACCCAGGGTCTGCAATGGGAACTTTGATACTCTTTACCTGGTAAGAAAATCATCTGCAGCTGAGCTATAGCATAATCTGCCATGTCTTTGGCATAGAAAGCTTTTTCTAAACTAACACCTCTTCTCTTTCCCTATATGAAGTCTATATTGTCTATGTTGCAGCTTCATCACTCTATATTTCACTTCCCCAAAGGAACAGTCAACTGATTCCTGTAATCTCATGATGTTCCCTCTGTCCAAGCAGTTTCAACTCCCTGAACAACTGATTATTTGTTGTCCAAAGTTCAAGTTCGATGTATGAAGAGGTCTGACCTCTCCTCCTATTTTCCTCAAATACAAACTCAATACTTCATCCTCTACCCTGCCCCTTCTGATCTGAGTTTCCAACAGTTCCCTAAAGCACATTTCTATACTAACTCTGATTATGTCTCATTTCTCTCATCAACCTGTCTTCGTCAGCTAGATTCTAGCCTGTGTAGACAAGAAATTTGCCTTGGGTATTTTTCCTCACCAAAATGTAGCATGAAATTTTTAAATGCTTGGTGAATTAAGACTGTGGAGACTTCTCTTAAACCAAAGCTTGAAGAAGCAATTTATCTGGTGATGTTGCCTTTAAGGTAATGTACATGTTACACTGAATTGTAAGACAATTTTAATTACTACATTAAGAAATTAGTTCAGGTTTTATAATAATATGTGAGCGTCTTCAAATACTTATACAACTGATTATAGATCAGAAACATTACCTTTCATTTGTGGCACTCTCAAGATTTTTTTCTTCATTTAGGACATTAAATATCTTCAAAAAACAAAGCAATTCTTTTTTTAAAATTTATTTTAAAGAGAATAGAACAAAACAAAACAAAACAAAACAGAATAGAGTCAAACACAACATAGCATTTCAAAACAGAACACTGCAAGCAATACAGGTCTTCAAAACAAATAACAGGAGATTAACAATGGCTACCCTAGTGTTTCTTGCCTTCTTTGAAATGGTTGTTCATACATTCACATACAATAAACTCAAGCAAAACAAAATAATATAAAACCAGATA
>RJWT010020753.1:0-17850 GCA_004365215.1 Cuniculus paca | reverse complement strand
TATCTTCAAAATAACTGCCCATACCATCAGGCATAATAAAATCAAACAAAATAGAACAGGATAAAACCAATAAAAATGAAACAATGAAACCAATACAGGACTTCAAAACAAGATAATAGTAAAACAACAGTGGCTACCATAATGCCTCTTGTTGTCACCTTCTTTCTCTTTTTTATAGTTTTGTACAACCTGATTTTTAGTTTGGTAAACAGCCTGCCAAAAACTACATTTCCCAGTCTTCCCTGCAGCATGGCATGTAACTTTGGTTTAAGATAGGAGAAATGACATGTGCAACTTCTAGAACATTTCCTAAAGAGAAGAGGCAGGACTTTTCTTCTTCTTTCAAGTAACTGCTTTAAACATGTGTAGTTGTAAGACATTTTGAACCCAGATGATGAAAGCAACACCTTTTAGAGAGATAGAGATATAAAAAGCCAGGATTCTTGGAACATGGTAGGCAAAACTTTCACACTAGCCCTGGACTACCTTCCAACTGATGAACATACGCTAGTGGAGTAACTCACTTTACTGCAGATTTGTGTTCCTTACTTCTATAAAAAATTAACACAGTCTTGGTGGCTTAAAAAAATTTGAAGCCAGGCGTTGTGGCACATGCCTATAATCCCAACACTTGGGAGACTGAGGTAGGACCACCACAAGTTTGAGGCCAGCCTGGGTTACAAAGTGAGCTAAAGGCCAGCCTGAATTACATAGCAAGACCTTGTCTCAAAAAAAAAGAACTTAAATTCCACATAATTTTGGAGATCGTAAGCTATAAAATTGAGGCATGGGTGGGCCAGGCTGCATTCTTTTTGGACACCCCAGGAAAGAATCTGTCTCCTTGCCTTCTCTAGTTTGTAGAAGTCACCTGCATCCCAAGCATCGGGCCCCTCTCTTTCATCACTCCAGCCTGCACCTTGGACCTCATGTCCCCTTTTCTGACTCTGACTCTTCTACTGTCCTCTTAAAGGACCTTTATGATTACACTGAAATATTCATGGTAATTTTCCTATCTTAAAATGTGCAGCATAATCACATTAGTGACTTAAGGTAATATATTCATAGGTTCCAGCAATTAGGACGTGGATGTATTGGAGGGTAGGATTATTTTACCTACCACTCCCTGTTTAAAAGAGCTACTTGAAGTCAATTTTATACCTCGCTAGGCATGAATTCCAACAAATATTCCCTTACTTCTCAAATTCCATTACTTTTTTTCTTTTTATTATTTGTACTACTCTTATTGTTACTACTCATGTAAAGGGCTTCTTTGAAGAGCGCTTTGAAGGAAAGTGTTTGGAAAGCACTTTTTAATGTGTCGATAAATGCAGTCTTCTTCCCTGCATCCCAGTTACCTGAATATTTCCCTCTTGTTCTCAACCACCCTTCCACAGACCCAGGCATCGTCCTATTTGTGTTTCACAGCCCTAACACTGTGTCTGGAGCATAGTATTCATTCAGCAGAAATTTTCTGAGTAAAACCCTGAAATGGCCTTTAGGTGATTGCCACAGCAAAAAAGAGAAAAACCAACAAGAGAAGGGGCATGGAGAGAAAGACATTGGAGAAATGTCCACCTGCTTTGGGATCTGGCATGCCTTGACTCACAGAGGTATCCATATCCATAGAAGATAGGCTTGATACAAACTTATGAATACATGTACCATTCAGTTGTGTACATATCATACCTATACGTGCTATATTTTCTGCAAGGTAGGAATTATCTTGCCCAGTTTTCAACTTTATGCAATTTTTTGTGTTCCTTTTAACTTTGTATTGCATATTTTCTCCACAAATTGGTGATAGGTGATGGCATAGACAAAGGGAGATCATTCTAATCTTGTGGTTAAGAGTACAGACAGAAGTGAAACTGTCTGGATTCAGTGGTGACCCGGACTTTTACTCACTATGTAATAAATTACTCAACATTTCTGTGCCTCAGTTTTCTCATCCATAAACTGTAACAAGGACAATGGAAAGTAATTCATGGGATTGATGATGAAATGATTAAATAAAATATAGCACTCAAAGAGTTTCTGGCATACAATAAGCTCTATATGAGCTAGCTCCTACTCAAAACAAATGGCGTTCATAGAGTCCTGGATTAGGATTAAATGAGTAAATTAGCTCTTCTTTTCTTTATGTGTTACAGTCAAGTCTGTATGAGCACTAACAAAATGAAATTCACCCCATCCCAAGAGAGGTGATGATAGTTGGACCTCCTTTGCCCTTCTCGTGCTCCTGGGAAAGGTTGTCCACTCCACTCCCTGGGGTAAAGCGTAGGATCAGAGGAAGGCTTCCTCTCTTCTCTTTTTTCCCTTTAGGCAGGTTTTCTGGATTTATTTTTAGTATGATTAATCAGAATGAATATTGGGAATGGGAAAGTGAATGTGGCTTTACCTCAAAGATAAATTATCTAATCTAGGTTAATTAGGGGAAAGAAAAGGCTGATATTTTGATTCCTGATTCCAGGAATCATTCAAAACCTTATTAGAAAAGAGTGTGACTGATACCTCAAAAATAGTGTTCCCAGATAAGACGCAAGATGCCCAGTTAAATGTAAATTCAAATTGAACCAGGTATTCTTCTAGCTTAGTTTAGATTTGCTTTTGATTTTGTCTTTTGGCAAATCTGGCAAACTTATTTGGAAACCCCAATAATCCTCCCACTCAATTTCCTCCTTCTATGACAGGAAACTGAAATGGATAATGAGGCAAAGTCTCCTGCATCTGGAGAATGAGACCCAAGGCTTGAACCCAGCTCTTACGACTTCTGTTCTCAAGCGAATCACAAAGAACATCAGGAGTATTCAGGAAAAAGAGCACAGGAAAAGAAATCCCAATTGGCTTCTACTCTGTGACCTAGTTACATCAAATGAGTATCTTTCTCAGATTTGGAATCCAGCTTCCCAGTCATCCGTGAATCTTTATACCACATCACCTTTTTGTTGTTCTTCCTAAAATCATTAACCCATTGATTGAGACTGTGTGGCCCTGCTCAGGAAAAGTCTATGGAATTACTTTTGTCTGTTTCACAATAAACAACAGCAGAGAGACAGGTTGGCATTAATTATGTTAAAGCCCTATTCATCTCTATTGATGTTAGTTCACATGGAAAGTTTTACAGCATCAACATTCTATACCGTTTATTCCTGGCTCTTTTATCAGAGGCAGCAGCAACAAAACACACTGCACCACTGATTGAACCAGATTTTCAGGTGTCTCTTTCTGGCTGTGGAAGTCACATCTTACCACTGATTTTTTTAATTTTTTAAAAATTTTAATAAAAAGATATTATTTGCTCTGGCTTTCATAATACAGGATAGTGGACATTACCATATTAGCAATTCCAAAGTAGACTCAAAAAAGGCTCAATTTTCATTGAATCACTTCCCAAATTGTTTTAAAATAAATTCTCACATCAGCCCACAAAATCTTTTTTTAATTAAAAACACATATTCAATTTTACTTTGGATAGGAAATAGACTATGACTACAGAATGGGAGAAAACTAATTTTTTTCCTCTACTTCAAAACCCTTGGTGTTTTCATTAAAGAGCTCATCAAATCTGTTCTGTAGACAAGCTGTGTAATGAATGTGAATGCCTTATTTGCTACACTGAAAGTCCCTTAAGGGCAGGAGCTATATTGCACATTATACCATAATAAATTATTACTACTCTCTTAGCATTTCACAATTTACCAAGACAGCGATCATATTAGCTGCCATTTATTGGGCTTGTCATAGTTCAGGCAGTATGGTAAGCACCTTACCCCAGCACATCACAGTAATGACACTGTGATAAGAAATATTAGTGCACCCAATTTACAGGTTTAAAAGATGTGAGCTTGCAGGTGAAAGGAGTAATCACAAATAACCAGAAATCACTTAAGGGAGATTGGAACCTAGTTCCCTGCATTCAGATTCCCTTGCTTTCTTAGCCACTAGCTGTCTAAGCAAAGATCTTAGATGTGACAGACTCATCATGATTCTAATCCCTCTTAGTCCCCCCACTTATCGCCAAGGAATATACAAGCAACGCATGCTACCCCAAAGGCAGTTGAAAGTGACCCTGCCACCCTGGAGGAGGGAGAGTTAAGTGACATCTCTGATGACTTGATTAGCTAGACTTTCCTTGTCATCCCCACCTTTGTTCAGTGAGCCACAAGGATTAACCCAGGACCACTTTGGGTATTATGTGGTAAACAGAATACTAGAACTGGCTTCAGGGAGCTGGAAGTCTAATCTCGATGTTATGATTTCCTAGAGTAAGGTCTCACTTTCTCCTTCATTCTGTAAAGTCACAAGGTTGAACTTCTTTCAATTTTTATTTTTTATTAGTACAGGTTTACAGTACATATCCTTGCATTTCTTATGGGTGGTGGTACCTGTCTGAAGCACATCTCAGTTCCATTTTCATCTCCTTCCCTTTGCCTCCCTCCCCCTTCCCTTTTGTAAGAGATCCACCTCCCTTTTTCCTATCATTTGTCTTCTACTTTGCTATTTATTTATATTTTGGGTTTCTTACACAAGAGAAACCATGTAATAGTCAAACTTGTGTGTCTGATTTATTTCACTTAATATTGTGGTCTCAGGTGCATCTATTTTCTTACCAATGAATCAAGTTTATCCTTCTTTATGGCAGAATAGTACTCTCCTCTATGTATAAATGTCACACCTTCTTTAATCCAATCATCTACTAATGGACATATAAACTTCTCTCAAGACTTAGCTATTATGAATTGTGCTGCTACAAACATGAGCATGTATATATCACTGTAATATGATGTCCCTAACTCTTTTGAGGTGATATGTGGAAGGAGAGTAACTAGAGTGAATGGAATTTCTGGTTTTAGTTTTGTGAGGAATCTCCATACTGATTTCCATAAGGGCTGTAGTCATCTGCATTCCCATAACCACTCTCTTTCTAACTCTACCTCCTCTGATTCACAAGAATATGAGTTATCTGAGATATTCCAGAATCTGGCACATTTTAATTACTCAATGAAAGGTACTTCATTAAATAATGAATACGTTCCCCAAAATGGTCCCTACTTCAGTTTGCAAAAATCAGGAAGAAGACGTTACTTCACTTCCAGGCAGTAGAGAATAAATATACTCACTGTTCACAATGCTAGAGCTTTTAAGCTTTCCAAGATACTTCCATCTGGCCCTGATTTTCCATTTTCCCAAATTGGAACAACTTTTCCCATCCATTGGATTCACTTCCCTTCCTATGTTTACAAAACATATGATTTGGCGATTTTACATAATTCATCCAAAACACAGACTAAATCAAAATGACTCCAAATAACACCCACCAAGAAGCATGGAATATTGCACTGGATATATAAAAATGTGATTCTGTAAGCTTTTGAAAACCTGGTGAAGAACTTCAACTTGACAATATTTTTAATCACAATATCATCACTGAGGGCTTGTCTTGCATGTGCCATGCTAGAGTTTATATTCCAGCACTGACTTAATAGTGTTTTGCTTCATTACAGCCTAGTTGTTCAACTGAATAGAAAAAATGAGTTTTTTAACATGGCTCTGACTTTCTATTTACATATTTTACTTAGTCCAGATGTGAATTTTTAGGACAGCTGCATCCTCTAGACACCAGGATTTTCAAGATTGTTTCTAGGCACTCAACACTCCTAGTGCATTTTGGTAACTTTTGGTGGGGTCAGAGAAGGTGGAATAGGGTAGAGTGAGCAGAAATATAATCATTTACAAAAGTAGATCTGAGATATAAATTTAGTGGAAACTACAGGAGTCATTAGTGAGAAGCTTTATTTTAAGTTGGTCAAGGCAAAAAGAAAGTGTTGATTTGGGAGTTTTCTCTAGTGTTTTCCAACCTTCACTATATAAGCAAAAAATTGCATAGCATTGCATGTGAGGTATTTCTCTAAATACATTACACAGTTGAAGTAATCTAATACCCTTAACACTTTCATCAGTCCATATGACTTACAAACAATAAAAATCTCAGAGAAGTAAAATCAGTTCCTTAAAGCTTTTCAGTGATATAGATGGAATAAGGGAGGTGTAAACCTAGACCCCAGCTCCACAGTCAACGTTCTTAACAACTGTACCATGGTGCCTCTGGACTACCAATTGTTAATTAGTCAATGATCAGGTCTTTGCCTGTCTCCCTGGATCCCATCTTGCACCCCCATATTCTAACCTATCTAATGTCAACTTCATCTGTCTCTAGGGCAGCTTTTGCCCATGTCATTCCACAGCTCAAAACTAACCGTGTCTCATAAGTACCCCCTCGAAGTAAGTGATACATCTTCATCCCATTTCTACAAAACTCTACAACCTACTCCAGTCTTTCAACCTAACTCCCTAAATCCCTCCTTACCTTAGTCTTACTATGTTCCAGCTAAGTTTAATCCTTGTATACTATTGTCCCACAACATGACTTTGATTTTTTTTTCTTCATAATCTTGTACACATGGCTCAGAAAAACCTCCCCAGTCCTGGGACTTTGATGCGCAAAAATCTCTGGCTCCTTGTTGTGGATTGACTGGACACTCTCAAAAGTTATATGTCACTCTCCAAGTGTGACTGTATTTGGGTACAGGGACTTTAAAGATATTTAAAGTAAAATGAGTTAGTGGGGTTGGTCCCTTATTCTGATAGGACTGGTGTCCCTCTGAAGAAAAGGAGGAGCACTCCTCCGAGAACAGAGGAAAGTCCTCATGAAGGTCCGAGCTAGGATGAAAGGCCTCAACAGACACCAACTCTATTGGCACCATAATCTTGGACTTCCAGACTCCAAAACTCTGGGAAAATAAATTTCCATGGTTTACGTCACCCAGACCGTGGCATTTTATGACATCGCAAGCCACCTAATACATTCCCCTTCACTCCTTAGGGTAGGGAACTCAATCTTGTGTTCAATAATATTTTTTTAGTCCTATAAATTTTGGCAATGCACAACTAAGAGACTAAAAGACTGTCTTACCTGTGAAAAAGAAATCATTATTAATGACAGTGCAATAACTTTTGAGGTAACATAGTGTCTTTCCGTGTTTAAAAATCATCCACAGTTATTACAACTTTTACTAGGTCATTGTCCAGCATGCTATCAATTTTTTAAATGATAAATACAGCACTGTATCTGATAATGCTTTCTTAAACACTTCAAAGACAATATTCCATATTCTAGAGAACATTCCAGAAAGGAAGCACCTGCTTGACAAGTTATGCCTCCTCCTCCCTGGTGTCAAGTTATTCCCTAGTTTTCTCCTTATTTCAGAAGAAATGGTAATCACTCAACTGAGTACACTCAGTCATAACAAAATTTAGTATAACACATTTAGTATCCACATTTCATCAACAGCCTCAGAAGGCATCAGCAGCATGTTAAGAATTATTGAAGTTGAGTTTTAACCATCTGAGAGCAATAGGGAAAAACTGGAAATAGATGCTAAGTTCTTTTCTTTTTGCACAAGAAATTTTGTATTAATAAATTAATAGAAACTAAGAACAAGGGAGGAAATGGGAGGTTAATGGGAGGAAAGTTTACAGGGTGATTTTAGTTTAATGGTTTTTCAGATCTTATTCTGCATTTCCAGGTTCTTCTGATGATCCAGTTTTGCTTTTAGAATAAGGGGAGATAAAAGGAAAAAAAGTAATTCTCCTGGAATGGAATCCCTACTATCCCGTCTTTAAAGTTCCTCCTGATAGAATCTCAATAGATCTGCTTACCCAATGAGCAATGTTCTTGCCCTGTTCCTTGATCTGGCACTCACAAATAAGTATCATTTATATTCACTAGTATAAGGTCCTTTACCTCCGACCAGTCCAACAAATTAACCATATTAATAGGAGCTGGAAAGTGAAATGTATTAGGTGCTCCACAATCCTAAGGAATAAACCTGGGTTTTGACTATGCCTTCAGAGAATACATCCAAAATTTAGCCTCTCTAGTCCTTGAGACCAGCCAATGAGTCACAAAAATCAGCCTTCTCATCGCTGAACAGAATTCCTTCACTGATTCGACAGTCTTGTTCTGTACTGGAATAAATAATTAGTTCTGGAGTATCAAATGGAAAGCCACAGTTCAAAACCAAGTGACAGAACCCTAGATTACTCCCACATTACTCTCTTAAACACACACCATTGCTGATCCACTCAGTTTCAGCCCAGAAAGAGGAAAGAGGTTTCATGGAGATAAGATAAAGATGCCTGTGCCTTCTTTTGCTAGGAAGCATTGTCCAGTAATGCAGAAAGACTTGCTCCAAACAGTCCTGCTGCTTTGATTTGTTTTAGTTTGCACATCTTAAACTCCATGTGGACTTTCCCAGTGCCTAGTTCTTTTTGTGTACTATTTGATGCCTTCCAGAATCCATAAACTCTGTAATCCACTGTGCAAGTAGCAAGTACAGTCTCTTACAGCAAAGAACGGACCCAAGTAAAGAGTACCATTATGTTAGAGCCTTCTACACATCCTCCCAGCCCAAGTCAGGTAGTAAGTCAGGTAGCAGATGTTTACTTCATAAGAAAAAATACAGAGACTACCTTTTAATTACTCATCAAGTCATTCCACTATCTACCTAAACTAGTGCCAGACCTTGGGTTCTGAACTATATTTCAGAATCCCAGACCAGAGTTACAGTAAACATTGCCCACTTGGGCTGCACATTGAAGTCACTTCTAGAGTTTTAATAGTTACTAATGTCTAGTTACAGCCCCCAAGAGATTTTGATTTAACTGGTCTGGGATATGCCCTAGGTATCAAGAGGTTTAGACCCTCAGGAGATTCCAATATGCAACCAAAGATACACACCATTAACCACAGTGTGATTTCCTAGTGATTCACTGCCAACTAGCTAGGTTCCATCAACAGTGAACAAAGAAATAGTTGGTACCAACACTGATCATTACGGTCCTCTCCTCTCCCTACTCACATATGTGCAGACACATATTCAGCATGAATATTATTTAACTGATGACAGTTATCACCATTTAAAGTGAGACAGCTTAAATATTTTCTTAAAGGAACAAGAAACATATCTTTCTGGGCAACAAACAAGAACCTATTAAAAAAAAAGACAAAATAAATATAATTTCCAGGTGATTTCTCTTCATATGGAATCATGATACTTAATAAACAATAAAAATCAAAATTGTCAGCAGGATTTTCTGGATGAGCAGATGTTCAACTTTGGTGGAGTTATCAGTAAAAATGATAACTTTCTTCTGATTTAAAATTTTTCTTGGATGATACCCAAAACCAGCACCAGAGATTTTGAGAGTGGCCCAAGAGTTTAGTCTCAGTGTGAGTTAACCCATTCAAATTCCCCAATCATGTCTCACCTGCTCAATTAGGAAATGCATGAATCAATTTATTAGGGTATACTAAGTACCCACCATGTATCATGTATGACTGGGTACTGAAAGATGCAAAAAACACAATCTATGAGTTCAGGCAGCTTACAAACTGATAAATAAAAAGAAGTGTAAAATTCTGAAACAGAAAAGTATGGTATGAGGTGTAGGCTTAAAAATGAGCAGTATAGGTGAGGGTGAGCAGAGAAAGTTTCCAAAAGTAAGCCCCATATTTAGACTTCTGTTGACCTGTGCAATTGTGCTGCAGTGACTGAGGAGGCATTTGAGAAAGGGAAGGTTGGTAATTGCTTGATGAAGAGGATGAAGCTTTACCAAAACAAGGTCCAAGGAGCAAGATCGTTAAGGGTTCTTCTCCATGTCGTCCTCTAGACATCCACCATATTTTGTCACTCTTCTCTCCCCTAAGCCTTTGGAGAACTCTGTATACAGTCAGCGAGGGAGTATGAAGAGAGAAAGGACCACATGACAGGAGGCTGCAGGGGGCATGCCTGGAAGAGGAAACATCACCTGTTTTTATTTCATTAATCAGAACTTGGTGGTAACATCACCTTTGACTATAGGGAAGACTAAAATATTACTTTAGCTACACACTCTAGAAAAAAGAATACAAATTGATATTAAAAAACACTAGCAACTTTCACTATAATGAAATACTTTGATCACTGCCAAACTTTGGGTCACTATGTTTTTCCAACATTTTGGTAAAGACACCATATAAAGTCCTATCCAGTTGTTCTACCAAGCTCAAAGTCCAGAATGTCTAAGTCAATCCTCTCTTCCAATCTGGCTATATCTCCCACATGCAGTATAGGATGATGGAATAAGGAAGGATTAACAAAATAGAAATACCTACAGTGAAAAGAGGAAAATGAAGCACACACAGAAGTGATTGCTCCTTATTGATTCCTAAATCCCTCCCAGAAGGCATGTTCGAGGCCTCCTACCAAAGCAATGTGTGACTAGATGCTGATGCTACTCATAGGAGAAGTTTCTCGTGTCCATTTGTTTCTCTGGTCACTGGCTCCATCTCTAAGATATTATTTTCTTTTTTGTTTCTCCTCTCTTGTCTGTATGACCACATTTCAAGCAAATGCTTACACTTTTTTGGTGCAGTCCAAATTTTACACCAATCTCCTGCAGCTCTACAGGAGGGTTCAAAGAAAGCAGAAGATTAGGTGCCCACCTGCATTCAAACATCCTGTCTTACTTTGACTTTGCAGAGGCCTCGGTTCTCCCTGTGGACTTCACTTTCAATGTCTGTTTGCAAAAAGTTATACCTAGGCAAAGGTGTTAGTAGATAAAACCATAGTCAAGAGCCATAGTGTAAGATTCAATCCTGGCTTCTCAATCCAATATTCTAAGCCTTCTGTGCTCTTAAACAGGGATGTCAGAACTAAGCATGTCTCTTCAGACACATGAAAAGATCAGTACAGCAAGAACAACTTTGAGGAAGAAGTGAATGTAAGTGCTGAACCATGGAACTCTGGCAAATGCAGTGCCATTAAAAGGTAATATCTAGGTAAGCAGAAGGGACAGGAAGATCTAAAACCAGGGCACTGGAGAGAACTGTGATGCCAACCCATCCAAAGATAAAATTAAACCTCTAATTCATATTTCATCACCACAGATGAAGCAAGAGGTAACATACCACAATTTGGTCTTTGAAGACAATCAACATTAAAGGTATATAGTTCCACAAATGGATTCCAAAGTGATCAGCCAGAGTAAGACTCCAAACATTTTGAAGGGTTGTCTTATCAAAGAGAAGTTAAATTTGTTCTATATGGTCTCAGAGAACAGAATAAGAACTCTAGGTGAAAGTTCCTGTCTTACTCACTTTCCCTGTCACTTGGACAAAATATGCAACTTAGAGGAGAACAGGTTTATTTTAGCTCATGTTTTTAGTCCATAGTTGGCAGCTCCAAGGCAGAAAGGCATGGTGAAAGGGTCTGGATAGAGGAAAGCTGCTGACATCATGGCAGCCAGGAAGCAGACAGAGAAAAAGAGAACCAGAAAAGAAGATGCACGCTTTTACACCACATCCCCAGTAACCTGCCTCGCTTGACCAGCCCCTACTTCCTAATAACAAGTAGACTATGGTGTCCCTATGAGCTAATTCTCTACCAAAATCTCTGTTGATAAGTGTCTGAGGATCTGGAAGACATCTAGATATAAACCAGAATGGCTAAGTTGAACTCTTCCTAAATTAAGAAGGTTTGATAGTTTTCCATGGATATGATGCACAGCTCTGCCATTTTGAGGAGGCAATGACACAGAAGCATGAAGTTCCACCAGTCAGAGGTTCTGTAGGGGCTCCTAGGGCCAGATAGTCCCTTATTCCATTCCACCCATGAAGCCCTGTGACTCAGTACCTTCTGAGTGGTTTTGGCACTGACACTTTCTCTCATGCTCTCCCTCTTCATGCCACTACTTGAATACTAGTCCACAGGAGAAGTTGTAGAATAAGTAGCAAGTAGTAATAAATGCAGTCAGTTTCTGTGACAGAATGCCAATGGCATATGGGGAAAATAGTAAATGCTTTAACACACCTAACAGAATAAACTATAAGGTCCATATCTCAGTCTTCATTTTAAAGATTTAAAAATCATAAAAAATATCAATACCTAATATTTATTATGTGTAGCTAAGTGCTTTTCATGTACTAAATCATGTAATCCTCTTAAAAGAAGTGGCCTTTGAGCAAGTACTTAAAAAATTAACGAAGACTCTGACAGTACAATAAAGTAAACAGGTAAAAACTAATGCCTGAATTCAGGTCCAGTCAGTGTTCACTCAGAACAAGGTCCAAATAATATCCTCAAAACCTCTATTGTTCTGGAAAATTCTGGTTCAATATTCATCAAATGAAGAGTCATGTCTGTGACATGAAAGATGGAGATTCATAAAACTCCTTGGGGGAATCATTTATCAACATGCAGCTCCAGGGAAAATAGAGTGAGCAGATTTTGTTTAAAGTTATAGAGTTTGCAGAGGCATTTGGAAAGCTTGGTATTAAGTATTCTGTTCTATAGCTAGAGTGGTTAAACCTTCAGGGATGGATTTAAATGTTTTGTTGTAGTGGTTGAGTGTAAAGATAAATAGATTGAGCCAACCCATTTGGAAAAACTCTCCACAGTTCAACAGCTCATAAGTAAGAAGCACAAATAACTTCAAATCACAAACTCCTAAGGAACAGTTTTGATGCCAACAAGAAAGAAAAACAATTTTTAGAAAAGAGACCAGAAATCAAAGAATCCTGGTGTCAACTCCCAAGTTTTGCCACTTGTATTGATGCCCTTGGATACAAGCTCAAGTTCTCACATTCAGCAAGGTCATCATGGTCTCTCTTCAAGGAATGTCTTGATGCTCCATTTGCTGGAATTGTTATCACAGAAATCCTTCAGCAATCAGGTCCTTAGAGATGAACTCAGATGCAGAATAGCCTGGCCCAAGATGACATTCCTCCTGGTCACACACACATACACACATCAACTGATAAGTTCGAGCTATAGAGCTGTATTGATCTGGCTATTACAAACTGGGACAATTCTAACAAGCTCTGTCTCCAAGCTGGTTGTGCTGTCCACCAAAACCTACAGGTGACTGAGTTCTTGGATGGCAGCTTCACTTCTCTCTCTGTACATCTTTGTGCTTCTTTCCTCCTTCCCATAGGCACTAATCCTAAAATCCTTCTGTAGTGAGCATCCTGCAAGCTAATCTCTATATTACTTTCTGTCACCAAGAACTCAACTTTCCACAGGTCACAGGTCACCCAGCTTTCCCAAGTCATGACTCAATTGTATCATGTTTCAAAAAAACAGGTTCAAGTGTATTTGGAGTGAACTGGAACAAAGTATCTTACCTCCTTAGGCCTCAGTGCCCGTCTATATAATAGGAGTACTGCATACAAGGACTCTAGTCCTGAGAGTTCATATGTTACATAGAATCTGTCCAGTAGCCTAACACAACAATCACTTCCTGCCTGCAGCGTGTGAATCCAGAAACAGGAAAATCCATTCTGATTAAACTATTATCTTTCAAGCCCAATCTCTGGTCTCTAGATCATCTTATTACTTGCCCTGTGATTTAGACTTTACATCTATAGACAGCAAATATATAAGAAAGTCTCTGTGAAATTTATAGATGCACTGATTCTTTTCACAAAAACAGGCTTTGAAGAAAGGAAAATGCATAAGGGTACTGGCCTTTGTGGAATAAAGAAAAGAGGAGACTTAAATTGTGGAAAACGAATATCTCTGAATCAAGTATCTGCATAATGTAGAGTACTGAATGGTTAGTGTTCTTCCACCTAGACCTATCGTTTCCTTCATGAACAAATCCTTCTATCATGAGCAACCTTCTGAGCCTGCTCCAGAATGTGACTTAGTGTTGGGTCACGGGCTGCATCAACTGGTTGTGCCATCTTTGGCAACTTGGACTCTGTAAGCTCAGTTTTTCTTTGTAAAATGGACACTTTAGACATTTGCCTGCCTTACCAGGCATACTGGGAAGATTGAGTAATTCGTGGCTATAAAAACACTTTGACAAGAAAAGCAACAACCAGTGCTTGTAATGCAATATGTCGTTTCTGTATTTCCAATTCTCACAATCAGAAAAGATTTGTGGTCACTGAGCTCATCTCGTGTTTTCAGCAAAACATAGGTGCAACAATCTTACTGTTTGGGTTCCACCAAAAGTCATCTATTGAAATCTAACTCCCCAGGTAATGGTATTGGGAGGTAGATCATGAAGGCAGGGCCCTCATGAATGGGATCAGAGCCCTGAAAAAGGAGGCCCAAGGGAGCTTGTTTGCCCTTCCTACCAACTGAGGACACGATCATAAAATAACTGAGGTGCAATCTATGAGGACTGACACTCAGCAGACACTAGGTCTCAGATTCCAAAAATAAATGTTTGATAATCTAAGCTACTCATTCTGTGGTCCTTTGCTACAACAGCCTGAGCAGAGTAAGACAAAGAGTCAGGTTTACATGGGGAAACATTATTTTTCAGGTTTCCTTGTTTCATATTAGTTGTGATCTGGTTGTCTAGCTTAAATTTTGTTGTCTAGCTTAAACATTGTTGAACTAGAACACATCCCTGGTTGGAAAGACTTGGTATATTGTACTTTTGATACTACACATTTATTTTTCCATCTAATATGATTTCTTATAATATTCCAATGTCATTTTGTAATGAGGAATAATTTGGAGGGTTTATACATCTAGATAGTAAATGGGATTAAAGTGTCACAATAAATAATTTAAATAGTAAGATACTGGTATATGAATACAGAGATGGGCAAAAGAAAGAGAAGGAAATTCAAAACTCAGCCAAGTACATATACTAATTTTCTACACTAAAAACAAGATAAGTGCTGGGCATGATGGCGCACTCCTGTAATCCCAGCACTCAGAAGGCTTAGGCAGGAGGATTGCTGTGAGTTTAAGGCCAGTCTGGACTACAAAGTGAGTTCAAAGCCAGCCTGAACTGTATAGTGAAACTCTGTCTCAAATAAACAAACTAACTAACTAACTAAAGTACATTGAAGGATAATTAGATTGCAGCAAGTAAATAGTTATGAAAAATAAATAAGAAAAAGCCAAATTCTGCAACAGAAAAGTGGCCCATGGTTAATTTTGCACAAAGCATTCAGTCTACTCAACAATTTTTAAAGGAAATTTAATTAATAAGGACATGCTCCTTTTTCTATCAAACCAGTGTGTCATTTTCCTTTTCTTTGTAGTATTCAAATTTGGCTTGGGTAAAAGGAAATTTAGTTAGTGGGAGTATAAGCTAGTATACTACTTCAAAATATGTAGTGAAAGTCTTAAATCTCCCAGATCATCTTTTTTATAGAGAAAAAACAATGAAAATGATGATACAGAATTTCATAATAATGTAACAGGGAATTAACAATGGTTAATATATTGCATATTGTTATCTTCAAAGTAGTTGCTCAGATTACAAAATATAGGTAAGCAAAATTGAGCAAACCACAAACCATGTTTTTCAATGAACTAAAAGAAATTAGTAGTATAATTATCTTAAGTATCTTGTGTGTGTGTGTATATATATTTTTTTCTTTTCTTTTCCCTTCCTTCTTTTCCCCTTTCCCCCATCCAAGCTGTTTTTTCCTTTTGAGCAGTCTCTTTCCCCTTCACAGTATCTATTGTATTGTTTGTATTGTATCTTACTTACTCTTTCATTGTCTTATACTAGGGAGACAATATGTTTACATATGTGAGTCTGATTTATTTCACTTACAAGTATGTTCTCTAGTTGCATCCATTTACTTATAAAAGCCTCGAGTTTATCCTTGTTTTTAACTGAGTACTACTCCATTTTATAGAAATACCATATCTTTTTTATCCATTCCTCGGTTGATGGGCATTTAAGTTGTTTCCAAGATTTAGCTCTTATACATTGTGCAGCTAAAAACATGGGTGCACATATATTACTGTGGTATGATGTTTTTAATTCTTCTGGGAAAATACCCAGAAGGGGAATAGCTGGGTGTTTTGAGAAATCTCCACACTGATTTCCACAGTGGTTGTACCTGTCCACACTCTCACCAACAGTGGGGAAGGATTTGCAGATTATCCTGAGCCACAAATTCAACTTGTAAAAGTTTATCTTGAATAACTAAGCATGACAATGAGAAAATATGCATGCAAAAGACTGTTCTTTGAAGAACTATAACTAACTGAGATGATTAGAAATAATCTAAATACCCAAGAAAGGGCAGAATAATTTAGAGAAATAATGTGTAAGACTTCCAAATTATTTCTAATTATATAATGGAACATTTTATAGCTATTCGAAATATTTGATAAGTATAATAGCAATCCTTTCTTGCCAGATATTTTTCTAAAGAATTTTCATGTGTTAACTCATTGAATCCTTACAAAACCCTGTGAAGCATGTAGTACTTTTCGGGCAAACAAATGAATTCAGTCTATTTTTTAGAGTATGATAAGATGGATTATGAGGTCACACAACATGGGTTCCAGAGCTACAATCCTAGCCATACTGTTCATATTTTGATGGAAAAATATTTAATACCATAAGGGCATTATTTATGGATTGCTTCAGAATGATCTCCTTTCTGTATCTTAGTATAAATACACCATGAGTGCTAGGATCAATGAACATTATTCAACCACCACCAGCTTCCCTAGACTCACACTTTTTCCTACCTCCACCCCATCCAATCCAATAGCAATTCCACTTAGCTCCACCTTCAAATCTGAAAATCTTCCCTTTCCTGCTCTCTCACCTTAGAGCTAGCCATCTCCTACATTCACCTGAACAACCACAATACCTCCCTAATTTGTATTGCTGCATACGATTTTTTTCCCACAAAGCAATCAAAATGGTTTATATTTTAATATAATTCAGGTCATATAAATAGCATGGTTTTTCTCAGTAACACCTAGTGACTTCACACCAATTTGGATCTAAAATATCTCCCAGAAGGCTCATGTGATGAAGGTTTGGGCCCCAGTGCGGTCATACCTAGAGCAGGGCTTTTGAAAGGTAAGAACTTTAACTTTAGCAGTGTATTAATCTAGTGATGTAGTCATAAGTTTATGTCATCATAGGAAAGCGATGGAAGCTTAGGAGGTGAACTCTAGTAGAATGAAGCCATAGGGTCATTCCTTGATGGACCATATCTTGTCCTTTCTGTCTCTCTCCCCCTGTCCACAATAAGGTGAGCATCTTGGGTCCCCCACACACTTGCACCATGATGTACTGCTCTCCCCAGGGCAAAGAAACAACAGAGACAACTCCCTGAGCCGAAACACATCTTATCTTGTTTGAATTTATTTTCTCTGATATTTTATCATGGGGATAGAAATCAGACTACCATAACATAAAACCCTGGTATGGGCCAGGGATAGAGCTCAGTGGCATGGCACCTGCCTGGCAAGTACAAGATCCTGTGTTTGATTCCTGATACAAAAAAAAAAAACAACTTGCAAGCCCTGACCATTTTCTACCTTTCTGACATCATGTAATAACCCTGTCCTTGTTTCCCCTCTTCTAGGTACACTAGCTTTCTAGGTGCTTCTCAAACAATCCAACTTCCATCATATTTGAGGATCTTTATCTTATTACTCTTCCTTCTTTTACTTTCCAAAGCCTGAATGCTTTTCATATTCCTATTTGCAGATTTTATTCTATCCCCTCACAAAACCTATCCTTAACAGGCAATTTAAAATACACTCTATTATCCTTCATTCCATCAGACCATTTGATTTTATTCACATTTGAATTATGCTACTTTCATGCTTCTGCTTGTTTGTTAATGCTCTACTCACAAAAGGAGGTAAGTTCCATGGCAACAAGAAAATTGTATTTTTGACCACAAATCCCAAGCACCCAAAATAGTTCCTGGCCTGAGTAAGAACTCCATACATTTTTAATTGAACAAATAAGTTAGTGAATAAATGAATTTGAATGGTTTTATTTGCTTTTAAGGTT